>RJWM01052533.1:0-10083 GCA_004363535.1 Dasyprocta punctata | reverse complement strand
CCACTGAAATGGACTGGTTTTGTGCTGTACTCTTGCCTTGTGGCTGTGATTAGCTGAGTTTGCTCTTTCTCTCCTGTGGGTTAGTTTACTCTACAACTGGCTTCCTGTAGCCTTCTTAAGTGCTCCCCCCTCCCTGGTACTTTCTTCATATCTCTCCTTTTGAAATAACGGTGATTTGAAGAAGAAGGTGCCCAGTCAGGATGGTGAAATCCTGCTGGTAACACTAAAATCTACAGCCTGTCCAACAGCCATTTGGATTTCCCCTGCTTGGTACCCTGAGCACCTTGTTGAGTCAGGGGACCTGCTCATGCTCCTAGTTGCACAGTTCACTCACTGCCTAGGGCTTCTGGCGCAATTAACGAGGACTGATACCCATGATAGAGTTTGTGCCCAGGGATCTTTTCCCACTGAGGCCTTAGAGTCCTCCAGGTTTACAAGTTTCCTGCAAAGCCCTGAGCTACAGGTGGGCAGTGAACTTGGCCTCCCCTGCTGGACAAGAGGTAGCCTTCTGCCCCATTGGCGTTCGCATTAGACCTTCTATGGTCCCTCGAAGAAAGTATCTGTGAGTCCTTTTGCTGACTGTGTGGTAAGCTGCAGTGAAAAGGGAGTAATGCATGCTGAAATTTCCACCTTGTGAGAACCTCAAGTTTGCACCTGCCTAAATATTATAACTTCTACCAGAATGGAAACATCAGATACAGGAATTTTTTATTTGTTTATTTTTTGGTGGTACTGGGAATTGAACTCAGGAGCTATAGGAATTTTATCAGTTAATTACTTACATGTTTAGTATTTTTTTGCATTTTACTTCTCCTGGGACTATTACCAGAAGAGAATGCTAGAACTCAGAACTAGGACCTGACATCTCTTTTACCTCTCCAAAGCCCTCCCACAGAGGGCTTCATTTGGTCCATGCAGTTTCTCTATGAGGCAGGTGACAAAAGCAAAGCACAGGCATGTTCAGTGATTTGACTAAAATCACAGTTATTTTTCCATCAGAGCTACGGTGGGGATGAAGGCCGCCTAATTTGTAATACATGACCTAGTTACTGCCTTAGATACCAGACCCAGGCTTTCATCTGATGGGTATTTGGTGGGTATCTACCCATCAAGCCCTGTCTGGGGACTGGGGCAGAACAGGGAATGGCAGACTAGTCACTGCTATAATGGTGCTGACATTCTAAACCACCTATTCTAAAACTGTATAATGTAAGACATGTGGGAAATTTTCTAGTATTTGCAGTTTTTAAAGTAAAAAAAAGGGCAAAAATTAATTGTGATAATACATCTTACTTAAGCCGGGCACTTACTTAATCCCAGCACTTGGGAGGCTGAGGTAGGAGGAGTGTTGTGAGTTCGAGGCCAGCTTGGGCTACAACGCGAGCACAAGGCCAGCCTGAGCCACATAGTGTGACCCTGCCTCAAAAAAACCAGGGCCGGGAGTTTGGCTCAGCGGCTTAAGCGCCTGCCCTGGCAGGTGCAAGGTTGTAAGTTTGATCCCTGGTGCCACAAAAACAAAACAAAACAAAGCCCACAAACTATATATATATATATATATATATATATATATATATGTCTTGTCCCAATACATATAAAATATTCTCAATTTAACATATAATTAGTATAAAAATGAGTGAGATATTTTACATTCTTTTTGTTAGAGTTTTCTGGCACAGTAGAGAAGCAGAAGGACAAAGAAGGTGAAAGTGGCCTTTTTATTTGAGGACATGAAGAGGAGAGGAGCCTACAACCCATGGGGGTTTGGCCTTCTCCTTTGACCCAATATAGAGAGGCAGAGGGTTATGTGACCTCTGATCGGAAGTGGTGCATGGGGTGCGCATTGATAATGTGCGAGGAACTGATTGGAATTTTCTTCTTGCGCAATTGGGTAAGTAACAATTTGGGCTGAAGGAGAAGAAGGAGGGCGTGGTTTTCAGGGTAAGCGTTCCTGCTTTGCCCTTATGCCATATTAGACCATCGCCATGATTGTACAGTAATGTATACTAGGGCAAGAACCTTTCACTTTTTTCATCAAAGTTGATTTTAATCAAACATATTTTATAGACAACACACATTTTAGATGTTCAGTAACTGTGACTGGTGGCTGCTATATTGGACAATTCAGCTTGAAAAGAACGCTTACTTTCAAACTTGGAGCCACGTGTATTTTACTATAATGCATGTTATAATGTGTTAAAATATGCTTATCTTGATTTATTCATTTATTTAGTCAGAAAATATTAAATGAGCACCTGCCAGGTTCTGTCATATTCTTTAGTATCTTTGTATTTTTTTCTTTTCTTACCGATACCTTCTTTGTCTTTCTTCTTGACTTCTTCATCCTTTATCCTTTTCTATTTTTGTTTGTTTTTGAGACAGAGTTTTACTATGCAGTTCATGCTGGACTTGAACTTATTTTGTAGCTGAAGCTAGCCTCAAACTTGTAGCAATCCTCCTGCTTCAGCCTCCTGAATGCTGGGATTACAGGCATGTACTCCCATATCAGGCCCATTTTCTATACTTTGTAACCTGTTAACCATGTTCTGAGGCCCCAGCAGTTCAGTGTCAATTAAGACAAATTAGCTTTGACTAGCAACAGGATTTCTGTCATTGAAATGATCTGTTTACCATCTAAACTAGTGACACTTTGTGAAGACAGAATCAAGCCCCAATGTTGTTTACTCTTCAAATGATCACATTTGCCTTGTTAATTCAATTATTGTTACATCAGTGCAAAGGAATACCACACACACGCTTCAGAAAATCCAGTTAGCTCTCTTTGTGCAGATGTGGAAAATTTGGCAAGATTTATTAAGAGAAAAAAGTTAAAATACAGAGAACTGTATATAATGTGATGTTATTTTAGGTATATTTTACCAGAATACATTTATACTGGTATATGCATTCTTTTTTTCCAGGGAGAATACATAAAAATTGTTGATAGTTGTTTCTTTTGGGTGGGTGGAGTACATTTTGAACTTTTGTTTCAGATATTTCTCCAATGTTTTTATTTCTGTATATTAATGTTTTACTTTCAGTTAGGAATTTTGAAAAGAGAGAAATGATGGAATCATGGGGATTTTATGGATCTAGAGGAAGGTGTGCATCTTGTATGTAGCTGTTCAAAATAGGTGTAATTTTAGATTAAGCTTCTTTGCGCAAATTCGTTGACCTTTTTCCTTGTCTTCGTTAGACTGACTTTCTGGTGAGGAGAAACGAAATAGTATTGGTTTGTATTATTGCTAATGTCTACACTGTCACTCATGCTGTATGGCTAATGCCTGTAAAGAGGGAACAGCTAGTTATCAGTGAATCATACTTTTACTCTTGTCAAATTTGGACCGATATCTTCTTAGTCGCTACAATCTTGATGAGGATCAGTAGGACAATATGGTGCGTATTTCACAGGCTGATAGTAAGTGGTTGTCGCTACAATTCTGGTTCTGTTCTTGTCCTCTTTAAAATGCTGGGGGAGTGCAACTTGACATCTCAACTTATAAGCATGAAACTCCCTAATTCCAACCACATGTGGTATTTATTATTTATGTTGCATTTCATTCCTGAGTCTTGATCTGATAATTTTATAAATTCATTCAAGTATATGTATAGTATATTTATTTCAGCTGACAAGTTATCCTTCACAACAGAATTTTAAGCAAAACCTTGGATGGATTTTTGTTTATGGACATTAGCTCAAGTTCAGTCTTAAGTCAGTGCAACATGATACCATTATCATGGAAATAGTGGGGCATTATGTATTTAACATTTTGTATGTATGGTTTATTATGGTCTGCATGAAGACCTATGCTTTTGGGTTCGTGGGAAGATAATGGGGACAGGGGAAGTGGGGGCAAATATGCATGACAGAATGGGTCTGTTAATTTCCCTACTATTACAGGATGTTTTTACAACTTTTCTATTCAGTTTCCACCAGCCATTCACATGACCAAGAGTATACCTGAGGTGGCCCAGAAAATGGGATGTTTTAATGTTGTAAATGACTCTTCATCTGCCCATTGGAGAACTTACTGAAACCACAGTAGATGTGTCATGTGGACTTCTGGGCAGAAAAGTTCTTATTTTAGCCAGCTTGATAAATTTAAACAGTAGACAGTTGGTTTTCTAAGATATATAAAAATGAACAGTAATTGATTTAAAAAAAAAAAAAGAGGACTGTTCTGTGGGCAAAAAAGACATTTGGAGACTTTCATTTTCACTTTTTCACATTTAAAAAGCAATACCAGCCCCCACTGAGAATATTCTGTGTGTGGCAGGTGCCTGGTAAATGGTGGATGGATGGATGACTTAAAGTGGGGGCTTAGATTTATGGGTTCACTTCCATTTTCCTTTCTCTTGGGGCAATTTTGAATTTTACACCTAGAAGGAAGCTGTTCCTTCCATGACTATCCTACTTAGGGACCTGTACTATTGGTGATTTTTGGTTTTCAACCATTTTTATGGAGCAGGTTTGGGTCACATAGGATGCTTATAACCAAAAAGTAAAAACAAACAAAATCAAGTTCATTCAAAGCAAGACGGAGTCAGTAGAGTGTTTTTTTTTTTTTGTTCATACTTTCAAATGTACCAGTAAGACAACCTACCCCACAAAAAAATTGAGTATGCCATTAGTTGGCTCCTTACAGTATGTGTAGGTCTGTTAATAGCAGAGATTAAATGGGGCGTGCCTTTTTTTTTTTTTTCTTTGAAGATCATGAAAGTGAAGAAATCCATAGTTTGGAAGGAACCTCTAGAATTGGCTGAGCTTTTGGGGGAAATTCCTTGGTAATTTTCTGGCTTTTTATCATATGAATATATGCATCTTCCCTATCACCTTTTTGAGATTAGACCCATACTAGGTTCTTATTTAAAATAATGTTGGTTGTGCATACATATTTTGTCTACTCAGTTGCCATTTCATGAACAGCCTGCTGGCTCTTTCTGTAACATCTGATAACACAGGAAATAGAGGGGGAGGCTCATGACGAAATGAAAATGCTCTACTTTTAAATTAGGCTAAAATAAGTTTCCTTTTACATGTATAGCTAATGTTCAAAGCTGTAGCTATAGTTAAAGCAGGCATAAAATAGGACATTCATCAAAAGTAGCAGATAGGATATTTGCATAAGTTGTTGACTTGGTTGATTGAGCATGGAAAATGTGGAAAAACATTTCTATTGCAGGATATAGCATATAGAATTCCAAATCAAGACAGACTGTTACTTGTTCTGATCTAGGTTCCCCCTTTCATAATTCTAATAATTCCTGAATATCATTTATCAAAGTCTTGGGATTTTGTTTGTTTGTTTTTGTTTTTGCCAGAGGAGGTCTTCAAATGTGATTGTATTTTTGCATTAAAGATTTTTAAGGAAAAATGCACTTCTGAAATATTTGTGCAATAATTAGGCAGCCTCCATGTTTAATTTTGCTTTGAAGTCATTTTGAATTCAGAGTCCTCATAGTCATACAAAAAAAAATTCTTTAAAGGCAACTGAGGATAAAACCTAGGGTATTCACACCAAGTTACATCCTAGCCCTTTTTTATTTTTGAGTCAGGGTCTCATCAAGTTGCTAAATTGCCCAAGCTGGGCTCAAACTTTCTATCCTCCTGCCTCAGCCTCCCAGAGTGCTGGGATTACAGGTATATGCCACCACACCTGGATAGAAATTTTGAATGTCGATTTGCCTAATCCTTCCCATTGTCCAGATGTTCATGATATTGAAACTTGCCCATATTCTGGAAGCAACCTAGCTTTAGAGTTTCTGATGGGAAAGCTGACACAGGGACTCACTGAGTCAATAGAATGGAAATGCAGAATATTAAAAATAGAAAAGGAAAATTTGGTATCATTAGGCCCAATCACTTTAGTTTACAGTGCACAAAGAGGGACTGAGAGGGTTAGATGCTTTGTCCAGTGTTAGAGTTAGCAGTACATTGTATGTAGACTGTTCATTTATGGTTCTGTTCAGTGATATTTATTGAGGTTTTTGGAGTGCCTGTCATGGGTATTTCATTGTGCAAGAGCCTAAGGAAACTTGGTAAAAAAAAGTCAGATTCAACCCCTGTCCTCATGGAGTATAGTATTTTAGAAAAGAGAAGAAAAGGCCCAGGATATAATTATGGCAAGTGTTTTTCACATGGCAATTAATGGTACCCTAGAGCTCAGCTTAACCATGACTTTCAATCAGTGTAGTTATTACGATTGTCTAAAATTCTACACTAGTTTTATTGATGCACTCAATTTTAAAATTAGCATTTTGCTCACACACAATTTAGAAGTTTCATATTCTAGTTCATCTAAATATATGTTGATTAGAAGGATGAACTAAAGATTAAATTGAAATTTAATAAGGATCATTATAAAATCCTGCTCATAGTCCAAGAAAATAATTGAATTGTTGTATAAAAGCAGGAGAAAAATTATATTTTTTAAGAGTACCATTGTAGCTGATAGCTGTATTTGTGTTTTTTTTTGTTTTTTGTTTTTTTGTTGCAGCACCGGGGATTGAACTCACAACTTCGCACCTGCCAGACAGGCGCTGGAGCCACCGAGCCAAACTCCCAGCCCTGGTCTTTTTGAGGCAGGGTCGCACTATGTAGCTCAGGCCGGCCTTGCGCTCGCGTTGTAGCCCAAGCCGGCCTCGAACTCAACGCTCCGCCTACCTCAGCCTCCCGAGTGCTGGGATTAAAGGTGTGCGCCACCACGCCCGGCTTGATAGCTGTATTTGGAAGCATACTAAACATGAGTTAAGAGCAGTTTTGGTTCCCCAAAAAGTAAATACCACATTCCTTGTGTTTTGGGAGGCTGAGGTAGGAAGATTGCAAATTTGAATCCAGTCTGGGCAACAGTGACTTAGTGAAACCCTGTCTCAAAACTTTAAAAAAATCTAGGATGTAGTTCAGCTTTAAGTTCCACCCCTAGTGCTGAAAATAAATAAATAGATAAATAAATGAATAAATAACACACAAAGACTAATAAGGCTAATGAACAGAAGTTTTGGTATGGGAGAAGAGCCTCCTCCTTTATCCTGCAAGGTCAGGTCACCTTATATGGCAAAGCATTCACCATTTCAAAGGGAGTCTGTCCAATGAGAATACATACAGATATCCATCCATTCGCCCTCCTATCTATCTATCCTTCTATCTATTCACTCATCCATCCTCTATTCCCCCATCCACCTACCTACTCATTCATACACCCATCTATCTTCCTACCCATCAGTCCAGCCACACATGCACCCACCTACCCATTCATTTATTTACTATCTCCCTAATAGAATGTAAATTTCAGGAGATCCAGGGCTTTGCTTACTGCTTTGTATCACAGGGCATACTACAGTACTTTATGCAAACTGTTAAATGACTGAATGAAATGAATGGAGGAATTTCAAATTCTGTCAGATGAGAAATAACTGAAGGAAGTGAGTTTGTCATGAAGAAAACAAGTTTTATTGGAGCTATGGAAACTGTCTTTAGAGTTTTGAAGGCGCATCACCTGGAAAAACAGAGGACAAGCTCTTTTCTGTGTTCCTGTAGGAGACAGGACAGGAAGCAATGAACAAGAGCTACAGGATAGCAGCAGGACAGGTTTAGCAGGCCCTCATGTTTGGAGACAGCTTTTCCTGGGAAAAAGTCACTTGAAGTGGATATGTTTAAGCACAAATCAGAATTTCGTAGTAAAATACTAAAAAACAAACAAAAATCACTCTTTTTTGGTCTGGGATTTTAATTTTTTTAAGTAAAACTAAAAATTTAGAAAATAAATTTATTTTACCATATTGACTGGATTGTAATTCTGCTCCATGTTAATTCTAAAGCTACATAAAGATCAAATCAACTATTTGCTAGGTTTTGTGCAGCAGGGGTTGAGTTCGTTTTTCTGACAGAATTTTATGCTTGAACAATATTTTCCTTAATTTACAGTTGACTTTTTTTTTTTTTTTTTACTTACAGCTGTATTGAAAGGATGTTCATATCACATGTGAGTTGTACAGTTTTCTCCAGGTGTCTTCTTTACCATTATTTATTCCCATCATTGGTTTTTGATTATTAGACAGCATCTCTATTGATTTTCTCCTGTTCAGTGCATAATTTCTTCAACTAACAGCAGCTTTATTTCACTTCTAACAGTTTCCCAGCAGCACTTTCATCAACTTTGCAAACTTGTACATCTTTCATGAAATCTAAAATTGGCCTGTAAAATAAAACCATATTGCATTTATTATTTATTATGGGAAAAACATAAATCTGAAAGTGACCAAGGAGCAAAACTATGACTTGATGGATAAGAATATGCCCTGAGATTAAATAAGCAGAGATATTTAATTGGGAATGAATTTAAGAAGTGAATATTTTGTTAGTAAATACTTTCATATTTTAATAATAGGAATGCTTAGGAAATGACAACTTGCTAGAGTTAGAGGCCACTGGCATGGGTTCAAAGCCTGAAGCTTCACTCCACCAAGCAAAGAACTGAAGGAATGAATATCCTGGCACACTGTAACCCATTTCATTTGGTAGATCAGTGGATAAATTCTACCATTGTTGATGGAATCCTGAGTTGAAACAATCTCTGCAGGCTGGAACACTGTCCCCAACCAAATAACTGGGTCCCAAGTCTTATCCCTCCCACTTTTCAAAAACAAACAAACAGCCAAACTGTACAACCATAGAATGGCAAAGTTTATATGAAAAAGACCTGGGGATCTGCAGTGACCACTCAGTATGAGTCAGTGAGATAGCACGCTGTTCTATAATGCAGTCTTAAATTGCCCTTCAGTCTTAAATTGCCCTTCAGAACAATGACCAGAGAGTAGGAAATGACAACTTTTCTTGTGTTATACACAGACTCTAGTTACCCATCCAGAGCAGCTGTTGGAAGAAGTTGGGGTTAGTTTGAAGCATTTGGAGCAGTTAATAGGCAAATCAGAGCTATCCTCATGTCACTAAGGCCTGCTAAGAAAGGTGAATTTATTACTCTCTACTTGTTTGCTTGTGATGAGAAAACCCCAGCTTGCGAAAGAGAAATCAAACAGACTGTGGAAAGGGCAGGGTACAGTTGGTCCTCAGGAATACCTGAAACTAAGGATTTGATTACCTCTCTGCCTATCACTTCTGTGACTGCATTTTGGTGTCATTCTCTCAGATGCATCATTCCCAAGAAGAATTAGAGTCCTGAGGAGCTCTCTCACCTCACTTCTTCCAAGTCCAACCCTGAAAGGAACTGATATTCATTTTTTCTGTTTCAAAATCTAAAAATCTTGGGATTGGTTCTGATTGATTACATTTAAATGAAGCCTTAGATTAGTATCTGTAGGCCATTTATCTTTGGGCAAGGAATTAGAGGTCTGTGATTGGCCCATTTTGGGAGCCTGGGGTGTGGAATTTCTGAAAGCTTGACAGCTTCTGTTGAAATCACTTGGTGAACCTAGAGGGAATGAGAATTTTCCCAAAGATGGATCACTGTTCTTATCAAGCAATGTGAAATGTTTTCCACCACATGTCTCTGCCTGAGGATAGAGGAAAGAAGTGGAGGTATTTCATCATAGAATTATAGGTTTTGGGGCTGGAATGTAACTGAGGCTCAGCCCAAGAACACTTAGTTAGAAGCCCAGATCTCCAACACTGAACCTACAGTTCCATCTAGTACACCAAGAAGAGGCATGATAATTACCTTCGAGCATTTGTTTGGTGATACTCAAAGGAGAGATTTGGGTTCATGGACAGAGGTAGTAGAAAGGAGACTTCTTCCAGGTTGAAGAAGATTGTTAACACCTGGAATGATTATCGGTGGAGCAGATGCTTCAGGAGGTGGGGACCAGAACCCTGTCACTGGAAGCTTACAGGTTAAAGTTGGGTAAACACCTGCCAAAGATGCTGAAGAAGAAATCTCTAAATCCCTTCCAACCCAAAGGCACTGTAAAAAGCTACTTGTGTTGTTTTTGCTGTTTTTCTGCAGCATTTTCTTTTTCTTTTTTGTTTTTTTGATACAGGGTCTCACTATGTAATTCAGGCTGGCCTTGAACTCACTATGCAGCTCAGGTTGGCCCAGAACTCATAGAAATCCTGTGTCAGCCATTTGAGTG
>RJWM01052532.1:0-10056 GCA_004363535.1 Dasyprocta punctata | reverse complement strand
TGCAGTTCCCCTCATTAAGTGCTGTGTTTCTATCTGCAGTGTTCCTAAGGGCTCCTGTGCCCTCCCAGCCTGGAGCTCAGGGTGCTGCCAGCGCTTGCCCCTCTGTATGCTGAGACATTGGCAGAGGCACAGAGTGGGGCAGCACAGAGCGCCACTTCCTTGCCCCTTGTCCTTTTCTTCATCTTTTGAAACACTGACATAAATCAGAAGCCCCCAGTTTGGGTTGTCAGCCACTGTTTAATGGCAGACTAGTTACACTTCTCCTGTCCCTTTCTTCTTTACTTCCTTGTATTTCCTTCTCTTTATCGTTTGCTTTTTCTTTCTCTTTTTCTCATTTCAAAACAAAAATTTTTTTTTCAACTCTTGACTGAATCTGTCTCAAACCAAGAAAGAAAAAATTGTCAGTGTAGTACGTGGAGCTTCTTTTGCTGCATGATGGAGACAGTGGCCACCTCTGTCCTTTCCCCTGAAGGACCCCCACATGCATCTCGTGCAGACAGAGGCTCTTTTCTTGTACAGCCAGGATACGCTCTGTACTTCCCAGGATGCTCAGATCTGTGTTGTTCCTGGCCTTTTTCCAGCTGTGGAAAAGGAGGGTTTTAGAAGTGTATATAACAACTTTGTTGTAGGCATAAGTCTATGTAAATGGTTGTTTTAGCCTTGGATTACTTTTTATTCAGAACATTTCTGCTACCTAATTGGTCTCTTCCTGTGCATTCTATGAGGCTATCTGGGGAGGAGTATGGTCATCTTTTAGTAATCCAGGAATACCTGGGGACTCGTGTTCTGCATTAACAAGGTGAAAGTGACCAAAATAAAAAATTAAATAACCGTTTTGTAACACAGTAGATAAAAAGACAGAATCAACAAATATAGTGAGTGTATAAACTTTATTATAGTAAAAGATACATTGGTATTAACTCTTCCTCAAAGTACACCTCTTTGGGCAGGGCTATAGCTCAGTGGCACAAACACTTGCCTGGCAAGCACAAAGTCCTGAGTTCGAGTCCCAGTACCAAAACAAAACAAACACTTCCCTCTGTTTTGAACACACTTAGTTCATCCTTCTTGTAACTTTCTGACGTGATTCTGGAAGTCTACTTTTATGAGTGTCTTCGGTTGCACCACTGTAACTGCCTTGATACCCTGAATTGATGCAAAATGTGGTCACCTTGACTTCAGGAAAGAGCCAGAAGTCAGATGTTGCCAAATCTGGCGAATAAGTGGATGCAGACACGGTCCTGTTTCTGTGAGCCTGCCTCTGTATTGGGGGGCACACAGCAACAGCATTCACTTTATTATTTGTCACATGTTTGTAAAGACACTTACAAAGGAGGATTTTCAGAACTGCTTCAGAAAGTGGCAAGAAAGATGGGATAAATGCTTTCAAAGTGAGGGGGATTGATAGCAATGTGTCCTTTACTATAATTTTTTAAATTTACCATACATTTCGGTCAGACCTTGGACATTTGAATGCACCTTTAGAAATACCTTTACAGTGGAGACAGACTCTGCAGTATATTCAAAGTCGTATCTTTTTCCGTGAACATTCTTTGTTGTCAAACCCTCTCTTTCCAGGAGCTGCTGTATGTCACCCCGACTCCCATCCAGGCAGCAAGAGCAGGCAACACCATCCACTCCATCATGCTGTACAGACGCAAGCTGGACCGGGAAGAACTTCCGCCAGTATGCAAACACTGTGCTTTCCTGTCAGACAGCTTTATTGAGGGAAATTGACATTGCACATTCTAGAAGTGCATGATCTGATAGGTTCCTACATAGCTGTAGCCTTTTATCCCTCAAAACCACCACCACGATCAGGATAGTGAATCTGTCACTCCTAAAGTCCTTCTGCCGCTTCATAATCTCTCCCTCTCAGATAACCCCTGATCTGCTGTCTGTCATTCTGATTAGCTTGTCATGACAGAACCTCTGTGTAAGTGGAATACTATATATGCATCACCCAGCATAATTTTGAGACTTAATTCTATTATAGCCTAAAGGGATATATGTGTGGTTAATTCTAGAATTTTCCCTCAGGAAAATCCTTTTTTTTGTTGTTGTTTTTGTTTTTATTTGGTGGTACTGGGAATCAAACCCAGGGGCACTTTACCACTGAGCCCTCCCGATGACCTTTTTATTTTTTATGGTGAGACAGAGTGTACTGTTTGCCAGCCCAACCTTGAACTTGTAGTCTTCCTGCCTCAGCCTTCTGAGTAGCTGGGATTAAAGACATGCCACTCTGCCTGGCTCATTTCTCTCTTAAATTCTCCCTTTCGCTTACATGGTGGTTTGTAAAAAATTGATTCGAGTGCATTATTCTGGAAGTAACTGCCGGAAGTCGAATGCTGGCATGGTTCAGCCAGGTCCCCTGTGAAGCATCCCAGGGAGCAATTGGAGAAGATGGAGTCCAGCACAGAGAACAGACACAGCATTTAAATGTGTGGTCTTCATTCCCTCCCTTTTTATTTTCCTGTGGAACTTTTGCCTGTTTATCTGACGTACATTTTTATTACAGATTCTTCTTGCTTCTACGATTCCCCTCTGCTCGGCGCAGTGGGAGCGCTTGTTTAACACCTGCCGGATCCCGGGGGAGGAGACAGGTGAGTGGGTCTCCTCCAGGCCCCTTTGGCAACCAGCACTTTCCATCTTTCCGCTCCCAGCGAGTGGGGTCAGCCTCGGGGACCACACTGGTTCTGGCGTCTTGCCTGAGAGCGCGGGGTCATGAGCACTGCTGTTGGATTTCCTTGATCTTTACTAGGCCTGGACAGCGGGCCTATTTCCAGGTTCTAGTTTCTCTTCAGTGCTTTTTTTCCATGTCTGCTGAAATATTTCTGTTACTTCCTCTGAGTTCCTAGGGCATTTCTCTCTGGCTCTCATGTAGGGTTGATTGTAAAATGCAAAATAGATTGTACTGGAGAAGCCGGATCATGGGCTCAGCTGTTGGCTTGCCAGCTGCTAGTAGCCACATAGTCTGTCTGCCCAAGATGTCCCGGAGAATGACAGGGAGGGACAGCTGCTGTCTGCTGGGATGGCCCAGAGCCCCCGAGATCACACCGTGATGTCTGCAGGTAGGGAAACATGGAGACGCTTTATTGGCCAGCAGAGCCTGTCTTTAGGCTCTCATGGCCCCGTGGCTGCTTTTCGGTGGACAGGGGAAGGTCCCCTTCTCATGCAGTCTCTGAGTGTGCTGCCGCAGCTGAGCTTTCCTGTGGAGGTTCCATGGTCCCTCCTGTGTCCCTGCCCAGAAGCTGACTTTTTGCACTTGCATGGCTTTTTACCCTGGGAGGTCTAAGTAATCTAGAGATGATTTTTTTTTTTTAATTTTATTTGAGTGAAGAAAAACAAAACAAACAACAACAACAACAAAACGACATATATAGTAAAAACAACAAGCAAAAGAGACAAGCAAACAACTAGAGTAAATACACAACATTGCAGGTTTACAAAACCGGAAGATAGAAGCTTGACAATGGTTGCGATTTGCGCATCGTTATCTTTAAAATGGTTTCTTACATTAACAGATATAGACATGCAAGATTGATCCAGTCATATGAGTATTAATTGTTCCCTCTCAATAACGAATACATTGAGCAGTGTTCTTTTTAGTTATCTTACATATACACATATACAGGTTTATATCCCCTCCTCTAATCTGGAGATGATTTAATGTGCACTGGAGGACTTGCATAGGGAATTGTAAATATGACGAAGTTTTTAGTAAGGCGATTTGAGCATCAGGGATTTTGGGGTCCACAGGAAATCCTGGAGCCAGTCCCCCTTCAATAACAAGGGGAAACTGTCTGAACTTGGTGCTCTTTCCTCCTTTTTCTGTGTTTTTCTTTTTAGCACTAAGGATTTAATCTAGAACTTTTACCTTGAGCTATATCACCAGGTTGTCTTTCTTTCTTTCTTTTTTTCTTTTCTTTTCTTTTTTTTTTTTTTTTAAATTTTGAGACAGAATCTTGCTATTGTTTAGGCTAGACGCAAACTTGCAGTCCTCCTGCCTCAGCCTCCCAGAGTGCTGGGATTATAACCACTTCTGGCTGTTGCAAAGATTGTAGCTTTTTTCCATTCAATGACTTTCGTTTGGCTAGGTATGGTGGCACACACCTGTAATCCCAGCACTCAGGAGGCTCAAGCAAGAGGATCATTGCAAGTTCAAGACCAGCCTGGGCTACAAATTGAGCTCAGACTCGCCTGAATTGCATAGCAAGACCTTGTCTCAAACAAACAAACAAAAAAAAAGTCCCAGTAACTTTTATTTAGTGGGATTACCACTGAAATTTAGAAGATTTAGACACAAGGTAAAGCACTAACTTAATGACTGCAGTACAGTCACTACATTTTTTATGTACTTTGATATACAGTATCAAAACAATTGCGTTATGCCACTTCTGACTTTTTATAAGGGAGTGCCACAGTGAACGTCCATGGACCTCTCCCTCCTGTGTCATAGGTTAACCAGTTTGTGTGGTTAACTTGCTGGGTCTTAACCATGCACATTTTCAATTTGATTGACACTGACAAATTGCTCTGAGCGATTTTAGGAATATGACCCCACTGGTCTGCAGGTAGTTACCCTTCTCGTGGCTGAGACAAAGTACCCAACAGCCAGAAGTTAAGGAGAAAAGGTTTACTTAGCTCAGTTCTTAGTTCGCTGGCTCCAGGGCAGGGAGGCATGGCAGTGGGGCATCGCAAAGTAGGAACAGCTCATGGTGGGCAGAAGGCAGCAAGGCAGTGAAGAAACAAAGCAGCAAGCAATGCCCCTCTTTCTGTCCTTTATATTCTATCCAGGCCACTGGGTAGCACTCACACCAGAACTATGCCAAGCCAGGCAGTGGACTGGTTTAGTAATCACACACCACTGATCCCAGCATCACACACTCCAAATCCAGCCACCTCTGAAAAGTCCCACCTGTGACCGCATGAGGCTTTGGGGAGGCATCTAGACAGAAGCCATAACAGTAAGGGACCTTTTGTCCCTCCATCACTAACACTGGACTTAGCAGGGAAAGCAAATTCTTCAGTGTTAATTGGACATTTGGGTTTCTTCCATTGAGAACTTTCGTTCCTATATCTTGTGCCCTTTTAAAAAGTGTGCGATAGATCTTTCTCTTAGTGCTTCATGGCAAATCTTTGCGCGTCCTAAATCCTCAACCTGTAGCAGCGCCTCGGGTCTGTGGACCCAGTGCACCAGATGTCTGAGTTCTTTCTGATGCCCCTCTGCCTCAGTCTTTAATAGTAATGAGCATTAATACTGAAACTTTGGGGGTAACATCCAATTTATCAGTTGCTTCTTGTGAATTTTTATGTCTTGAAAAATTCTTTTTTTCTTGAACAGCATCTGGCTTTTTCTTGGTTTGCGAATCTTCAGTCTGCCTGGAATTGGTTTTTACATTTAGTGTGAGTTACAGACTGGGCTTTGTGTTTTTGCATGTGGATGGCCCCTGTCCGGCCCCAGGAAAAGAGCAACCATTTGTCCCACTCAGAGGGTTCCGGCCCCAGGAAAAAAGCAACGATTTATCGATTTGTCCCACTCAGAGGGGTTCCAAGCTCTGGGGGGGCTGCCTGCAGGTTCTTTTCTATCCCCAATGTTTTCTTTTTTCCCTTCCCTTAGTCATTGTGTAGCGATACAGACTATTTTAAGTTCTGTCAGAAGTCATGGTGTTTGCTGAGGGAAGCCTCTCTTCTGAGTCCTGTCTTGGCTCCCTGCAGTTCTCCATGTGCTTTAGGATCAGCTTTCAGGTCTGACAAATTCCTGCTGGAAATGCAGAGACCAGGAGAACAGAATTGCTGTTTTCTCAGGGTTAAGCCCCGCTGCCCATCTCTGCTCATCTAATCTTTCTCTGTTTTAAGAATTTCAATAAAATCAACTTTTCCGGAAGAGTCTTGCACATTATCTGTTAGAATTACTCCTAGGGCCTGATTGTTTTGTATTCAAGTATGTTTTCAAGTTGACACTTACTGACTGTGCCAAGTAAGTTTCCTAGGCTGTGTAACAAATAGCCCAGACTGGGCAGCTTAAATGGCAAGAATTTTTGTTACAGTCCTGGAGGCTGCAAGTCTGAGATCAAGTGTCACAGGTGGTCCCTAGTGAGGCCTCTGTCTTTGGCCCAGAGACAGTGTCTTCTCAATGTCCGCTGTGTCCTTACCTGGTCATCCAGTGTGTGTGTTGTGTCCTCGTCGCTCACTGATGATATGGGCTTAAGGCTCACCTTAGTGACCTTATTTAATCTTAATGACCTCTTTATAAACCTGTCTCTGAATAAGGTCATGTTCTTAGATACTGAAAGTTAGGACTTTAGCCACAAGTGGGGCACGCAGGGTGCACAATTCTACCTTCTCACTGGGGTATACAATTTTTTTGGCATCGGGTTTACACTTACGTATATGTACTCTTATTTACAGAAGCATTTTTTATAGTTGTTTCTTCTTCTTTTTTTTTTTTTATCAGGAATCAAACTCAGGACCTTGTGGTTGCCAGGCAGGCACTTGTGCAGCTGAGCTATGTCCCGGCATTCTCGCTAATTGAAGCAATAGGTTCTCTTGGATGTGCTACAGCTAATCATAGCTGCACATGCCAGCTCTGATGTTTCCCTTGCAGCTCCTTTATCTTTGGTTTCTTTTCTTGTTTTTTTCCCCTGCCCCCAGCCAGGACCTCAGGATAAGTGACCACACCCATGTTCTTTTGTTATCTCTGGCTTTCAAGTGAAAAGCATCAAATGTGCTTTTGCTCCACCTCCCTGGTAGGAGCTTTCAGCAGGTGAAGGAGGTTCTCCTCCATCCTGTGTGCCGGAAATAGTTTTTAAATGAGATCTAGTGTGGATGGGGTATAGCTGGGCCACATCCAACTGGTCCTTAAATGTCACTTCCTTTATGGTGGTGGCAGGGCTGTCTCATCCCCAGGTCAGGGGGTTGTCTGTCTGTCTGTCTATTTATTTGCAGTACTAGGGTTTGAACCCAGGAAGTGCTGAGCTACAACCTCAACCTCTTTTACAATTTTTTTTTTTTTTAATTTTTTCTGTGAGAGAGTCTTGTTAAGTTGCCCAGGCTGGGCACAAACTTAAAATACTCCTGCCTCAGCCTTCCAGAGTGCTGGGATCACAGCTGTGCACCACCTTCCTCAGCTCTGGCTTCAGTTTATTCATGAGAAAATTGAGGCTTGGAGAGGGCAGTGACCTGCCCTAAGTTGTTGATCCAGTGAGTGGCCGAGGTATGCCCGGAAGCCAGATTCCAGGGTGCTCGACGCTCTTCTGTTTCATGCTTTAAGAATGGAATGGGTTAGGATTCGTGTCATTTGGGGGTGGGGAACGGTCCTCTCTCTCTGACCTTGTTCCTCTGGATTTTGTGTCCCCTCTGCATGTCCACCTCAGACACCATCCAGCACCTCAAGGACAGCCGGCACATCGTCGTGTTCCATAGGGGGCGCTTCTTCAAGGTCTGGCTCTACCATGATGGGCGGCTGCTGAAGCCCCGCGAGCTGGAGCAGCAGATGCAGTGGATCCTGGATGACCCGTCGGAGCCTCAGCCCGGGGAGGCCAAGCTGGCTGCCCTCACTGCTGGCGACAGGTGCGTCGGCCCCTGGTGGCACCATCACATGTCCGGATGGATGGGGAAGGTGCATCACAGCACCTGCCGGCCCTGCAGCCCGTCCCTGTGGGTCCCAGCCACTGTGGCTCTGTGTTCCATGGTAGCAGGGCCATTGCAAGAACGGTTGAATTTGGTGGGGTCCCGTGGTCAGCTCTGCACATGACAGGCAGATGCGTGTATGGGGAGACACACAACGTGTGGAGCCTGTGACAAAGACCAGGACAGGGAGCAGGCTTAGTTACAGGGCCATCGGCATGTTTATTAATGTAGGAAACAGAATTAACTTAAATCAGGGCCCTGTGTAGGCTCTCAGGATATGGAAAAAGAACAGGCTCAGTTTGACCTTCTGCTCACAGCGCAGATCTTTTCTGTGGTCCCCAAAGGTGTGGAGGCTGCGATTCTCCGCACCAGCAAGCAAACAGTCCTGCAGCCGACCCCAGTGAGGCCGCCTCTTGTTCACTTCTGGAGGTAGCATCAGTTCCTGTGGGTTGTGGGCTGAGGCCCCAAGACCACCCCACTGCAGACCTAGGAGCAAATCTGAGCCTCCAGAACTTCTGACTGATGGACCACATTTCCGCAATGCCCCCTGTAGGCTCCATTGATTTGTTAGAGGGAGCTGGACGTGATGGTACACTTCTGTAATCCAGACACTCTAGGAAGCTGAAGCAGGAGGGTCAAAAGTTTGAGCCCAGCTTGGGCACCTCAGCTACTTAGTAAGACCTCATCTTTCAAAATAAAATAAGGACCAGGAGTGTAGCTCAGTGCAAAGGCCCTGGGTTTACCTGCAAAGATAATGAGCAGTCAGGGGAAGTGAAGCACAGGGGAAGGTCTGCAAGGGTCCCAAGTACAGGGCCCGAACTTCATTTCTCAGTCATATGTGCTCATGTCTCCTGCATACACATATGGTCACGTGGACAGATGGCGAAGGGACCTCACGGAATTCAGGAGTCAGGATGTGCCGCCTCCTGTCTTTTGGGGTTTTTTATTTAAAAAAAATTTTATTTAATTTTGAGACAGGGTGTAACTGTGTAGTGCAAGCTGATTTTTGAACTCACTTATGTACCCCAGGCTGACCTCAAACTCATGGTGATCCTCCTGCCTCAGCCTCCCGAGTGCTGGGATGACAGGGAATACCCAGCTCCTTTTGGAGTTTCAGGGAGATTCCCTCGCATGGGCATGACTGGAGCATGGACAAGTGTGCAGAAATGGAATTGGACGGAAAGGGACTGCTCTGATGCTAACAGACCCCGGGAGGACAGCCAGCAGGGCCTCTCTGTTCAGATTCTTCTTGTCCTGTGTGGGCCGTGGACCTTCCTCTTGGCTGTGGGAAAGGACCCCTGTGAGGCAGGGGCTGTGATCTAGCATACAAGGTAGCTCAGGGAATTTCCAGCTCCAAGACAGAAACGTGGGGAGAATCAGAGTATCTGACGCATCTTGGATAGGAAAGTTCCAGACAGGTTAAAGATCCATAAACAAAGCAAAAGTGAAATGCTTTTAAAGAAAGGCAGAAAAATCCTGTCTGCGTGTCCCACCTTGGGGAGTAGGAGAAAG
Organism: Dasyprocta punctata; assembly: GCA_004363535.1. Taxonomy (NCBI): domain Eukaryota; kingdom Metazoa; phylum Chordata; class Mammalia; order Rodentia; family Dasyproctidae; genus Dasyprocta; species Dasyprocta punctata. Next base: position 912 of record RJWM01052532.1, on the reverse strand, counting down.
TCAGAGATCTTGCTTTGGGAGGCTGTAAGGAAGGACTGCCTTTCACCGTCATTGCCCTCGAGCTATCCTGAAGCTGCTTCAGCACCTGAGGACAAGAGGCCAAAATACTTTAACAAAAGACATGCTTATTGCCCCAGGCGTTCAGGAAATAACATGAACTATGGGAGTTAGAAGCCAGGAACCACGGAACAAGGCTATCACAAGGCTAAGGGCATGAGCACTAAGAGTCCCTCAGGGCACCTGACCTTAGCTCTGTGTCCACCTGGCCTGGATGGCTCTTTGTTGAACTATGCGCTGTGGGCTGGTGAGCAGCGCCCCTGCCCTGTCCCCACCGGATGCCAGTGGCCCCCAAATTGTGACAACCATGGCTATCTTCAGACATCCCAGTGTTGCTGGGGCAGCCTGGTCCCTGGTGGAGCTGCTGAGTTAGGCTGGTGATGGGAGCCAGGTGACCGTCCGCAAAGACCAGAGGGCTTAGCGCTGGCTGCCAGGGCTGCCAACGGACTGTGTCTTATAGACAGTGGCAGTGGGCCAGGAGGACAGTGGGTGTCCAGAGTGGGCCAGGGCAGGCGGGACACAGCACCAGGCTGAGCAGCTGTGACGATGCCAACTGCCTTTGGCTTTGCTGCTGTCAGCTGTCATTATATGGACCAGCTCTGGCACGGGTGACACAAGTAGATCCATGGGCAAAGAGGTTTTCTGTGGTTGAGGTGGGAAGGGAATTTGGAGGTGGGGTCTAGGGAAGGAGGGAGACTGGCAGTTGGAGAAGTGAGGACCAGAAAGAGGACTGTGGGAGGGGTTAAAGAGGTTGCATTAGAAGACTGCTTTAATCTAGGATAGGGCAGCATTAGGAGGTACTTCTTAGGGAGGATGTGTTCCTTTTCCCTTTTTTTTTTTTTTTTTTTTTTTTTT
>RJWM01052531.1:0-10079 GCA_004363535.1 Dasyprocta punctata | reverse complement strand
ACATTTAGTATCATCTAGTAATCTCGTATACTTTCTCTTCTGTATTCTCCCATAATTAAAGCAGTTTCTCTCATCTATTGCATGGTATTTAGTTAATCTCAGCACCTTTATTTTAAAAATTTTAAAGTCTAAAATATTTACCCTTGTCCAAATAAAATAGTATCACACAGGTATGATTTTATAATGAATTTAAAGATGAACAGTGAATTCCTTTTTTTACTCTATGAGTAACCCTTCCTGGTTTCTGATCATTAAGGCAGGATTTCTTAATGCAAAGAAATACAGACAAATTAAGGAGATGTCATTAATGTAACCTTTGCTCTTTAGCTGCAAGTGGGAAGGTAAGGATTCCAGTACACTTGAAATTGTCTTCCTTGGCCTGCTTCTTGGGACTTTTGGACAGGCTCATTACTGCTTGAGTGGAGAGCTTACGTAGAGTTTTTGTGATGAATACAGGGGCTTCACAGAATTTAACTGAGTGCTGCATTATTTGTTCTTGGTCACTTCACAATATTGAGAATTTAAGCTTGTGTTGTTCCAAAAGCAATCATCCATACTGACCAGCTGCTCAAGGATATCACTGAAAACTGACTCCATGGGCTAATATTTCAGTATGAGCATCTAGCCAACATAGCAAATTTTTTTAATAATTTTATTTCAAAGATAGTGAAATGCAACAAAAGATAACAGAACAATCAAAACAAAGCAGTAGAACTGGCATAGAACTTCAGAGAGAAATACTATGAAAACAATAGCTACTATATTGTATCTTGTTACTTTAAGAATAGTTGACCATTCCATCAGGCATAGCAAAAACAAACCCAAAACAAAACACAATAAAACCAATAAAAACAGGATGTGAAATGAAGAAAAAAAAAAGGAAATGAAAATTAAACAAAATTAAGCAAAGCAATGACATTAATATTGGGGCTCAAAGACAAGACAGAGGACAATCCCACCTATTTGCCACACTAGAAAATGTCATCTACCCAAGAAATGCTGAGACTGCAGGCACCAGGCCTGCAAAGCAATCCAACAATACAAGCATTTAGTTGCTTTATGTACCCCAGTTGCCATGAACCCAGCAGGTCCTCTGGCAAGCAGGATGCTCACGGGGGTGGGGGTGGGGGTCCTTGATTCATAGCCCACACGCCAGCAGGCCTATGGGACACAGCTCTTTCTCTCCTCCTGGAGTCCGTGCAGTCGCACAGACTCACCAGGGAGGCAGGCGGGCTTGCTTCTTGTTGCTGCCTCTCACCCCAACCCAACATAGCAAATTAACAAAGGCATTTATCACTATTACCTCTTTAAATTTAGATTTGATTAGAACAGAAATGAGAAAACAGTTTATGAGAGATGTCAAGAGAATTTTGTGAGATACAAAGTATATAGAGAGCCTGACCTATCTTGTACAGTTAGATGACTTTACTTCAATTCTGGAAAAATTGACCTAGGCAAATTTTGTTTTAAGAGATCTGAACTGTCTCAGGACAGAGTCAGTGCTGCATCCAGAGAGCAGGACAGTGAGTGAAAGTTGACACATACAATGAGGAATGCTTTTGTCCTCTCTCTCTTACTTAGTATTTTTCTCTCTAGAAATCTAAAGATGTGAGGAGAGAGACAGGCCCAAGAGCAGGATCTTTTGGGACTTACCTGTCAGATGTTCTTAGATGGTCACTTTTCCAGTTGGTCTGTCTTCAGTAAAGCCCGCAAGTCAATGAACTTGGCCCTACTCCGGGAGCTTCCAGTGAGCACCTATATACATAAATAGATTCACCAATTATCACTGGATTCTTGTAGAAACTTCTGTCATGAAAACAGATGAAAGTAGAGGATAGGATAATTCACAGGAAATTTAAAAATGCAATGATCATAAGGAAGCATTCAAAATGCTGAGAAGAGATTACATTTACAAAAGAGGAATGGGATAAGATGAAAAGGGAATATTCAGAGAAGACGAACACCTGGATATGATTACTATGATGAGAGATCAAATTGAGAAAGCTCTGCTACAAAATAAAAAGCATTAATGCCAAAAAAATGATAAAAACAAGAACATTTATAGTTTGGAAGGAAAACGTATCATCTGAAAGTAATACCTTCTATCTTTTTACCCTCATATAATTATCTCTCTTATTAGTTTTTCTTGTCTTATTCAACTGCCTTGGGTTTCTAGCACAATACTCAAGGGTGGCAGCAATAATGGATTTCTTTGTTTCTTACTTACATAGTAAATGCCCCTTATGTTCCTGGCTTACTTATTGCTATGGTTTGACTATATCCCTTGCACAATTTAGGTGTTGTCAAGGTAATAGCACTAAGAGATGGGGCTTTTAAAGAGGTGTTTAAATCTTGAGGGCCCCTTCCTTGTTAACAGGATTAAGGACTTCGTCAAAGAGGCTTCATAGAGCAGCTGCAGTAGCGCTAGACTAACTTGCTGTCTTGCTTCTTTACTTTCTGCCATCTGAGGACACAGCAAGAGGCCCCTTTTAATGTCCAGAACTGTGAAAAATAACTTTTTGTTCTTTATAAATTGTGAAGTCTCAGGTATTCTATTATAGCAGCCAAAAACCAAGCAAGACACTTATTTTTGACCATAAATGAATATTGAATCTTGCAAAATGGAGGTTTCGGAGTCTCCTTCTGATCATTTTTCCTCTTACGTTGTGAAAGCGGTGTGGTGTTGGGCTGGTAAAGATTGAGAGTCAAGGTGGGTTAAATGCAGTTATAAACTTCACAGGAACCTTTCATAAAAATATATTTAATTTAATATAAAAAATTTTAAAACACACATTCATGGTAGCAATAGCAACAATTTTAATTCTGACTTTCTCTTAGCAACATTTAGTACTGAGCTAATTTGGTAAGAAAGAAATAATTGCCTTCAACCGAATTTGCTAATTGAATCAATTTTTTTCTATCACGTGGTAATATTTTGCCAGTATCAAGACTACTTTAAGATAAAGTTACAACAACTATCGTGGGATAAATTAATGAGTTAGTGCACTTAATTAGATAATAAAAAATAGAATTTGCTTTATATATCACTGTACAAACTTCTGACTTATATATGCATATATACACACATACATATGTATATATACACATATATGTTCATTCTTCACTGTGAGCTGAAAAGCACAGCTCTTTAAGCACTGTGGAATGGAATACATGATCTTCTCTGGACAAGTGAAAAGAAAAACAAGCACTATATTTATTGCAAAAGTTCCACTTAAAAGATTTCTCAAAACAAATACATTGTGGTGGTAAAAATGCTGGACCATGGAGCCAGGCTGCCTGAGTTTGAATGCCAAATGTATTCTACAGACTTGGCACCATTAGAAAAGTATTCCACTTCTCTGAGTTTCGTTTTTCTTCTCTTTAAAATGAGAGGTACTACTTTTCTCATAGGGATGCTATAAGAATTAAATGAATTAATAGATAGAAGTCTTAGAATAGTGCCTATATCAGTCACATTTCTTGTTGCTGATACAAAACCTCTGATACCTATAATTTAATGGAAGAGAGATTGACTTCAGCTCATGGTTTCAGAGATTCCGTAAGAAAAAACGACATGGTGGAACAAAGCTATTTACCTCATGGTGGCCAGGAAGCAAAGCAGAGAAGCAGTGCTGGAGAAGGAGGGGGAGGGATCAGGTACAGACCCCAAGGCCACACCTCCAGTACCTGTCCCGACACAACCATAAGTGTGATTTAACTAATTCCCTAGGAGGCTTTCAAGCCAGCCAAGCTGAAATTATGCTGAACCATCACAGTATCTGAATTTGGCTAGGTGTCAATAAATGTTAGTGATTATTCATGTATTGTTTTAAAACTTGACAGTGTGAATCTTTTTCTTTTTATACATTATCAATCATAATAATTTATGGTTTTCTCTTAGACCTTAATATGTGTATGTTGTGTGTGTATATAAGGATTCACGTTAGCAGAAGTGGCCCAGTGAGTCATAATCACAGACACTAATGTTGACAGCCCCCTGTGTAATAAAACTTGAAAAACAATTGGATTATGATATCACTGAGTAGTTGCCTACATTTCCTATGACAGCAAGTTTTCCATGTGTTGGGAAATATCCTAGTGTATTTTGAATCAGAGCTTTATACCAGAAACCACTTGTTCTCAGTCTACTTCCTACCTTCAGCTCCTTGTCCTCGGGCTTGAATTGTATGTTTATGCAGAGTATTCGGGATTTTAGAAGGAAAAATCAAACTGAAATGAATAGACTATGATGTGACTTCTTCTTAAGCCTTATAAAACTGCAATAACATCCTTTCTGAGCATTAGATAATCTTTTGGTTTTCCTGTCATACATGATATTGCAATAATACTCTTTCTCAATGAATTCAAATTTCAGAATTTAGAAACAATGGACATAGATAACTTTGTAATTTGGACAGAGAGGTTTTGAAAATGATGATATTTTGAATGCACATCTTGTATCTACTAAAAATAGAATGTAATCTGCTTTCAGAATGATTGGAAGTTAAAAACTCTCACTGTTTTTTCTCACATAACTTTAACATAGGGCTAGCTCTGAAAAGAATTGGGAAGTATACCTAGTACTATCTTTTCCAATTCTTCCCTTCCTGGTGGGCTTCCTACAGTTCAGGAGCCCACTGTCTCTTTAAGCTCCAGGATGTTAACATAGCCTGTCCTCCAGAGCTCAGAGGATAAACAAAATCTCATTAATGTGGGCATAATGCTAATGTGTTACTTGTCCCAGAGCATTTTCAATTTCAGGAGATGAAGAGCCTGTCTAGTAATGGGATTTCGCACATCAGAAAATAACAGGAGAGCCTTGGTAGGAGGCTCCTAGTATCTCTGAAAGCACAACAGACACCCGCTCTGTTGGTGTGAGACTTTAGGAAGCACTTAAAGGGTGTTTAATTTTCTGTATATTAATATTTGTAATGACTCCATGAGATAAGCATTATTAACACCTTGGCTTTTTGGAAGAAGAAATGGAAGCCCAAATTAAAAGCTTCTCTGTGATCTCATGTAGGTTGCTCATCTCCCTACTGGAGTGTTTCTACTTTGGGGAAAATTGATTTTCAGAGTACTTAAGGACAAATACAAGTTAAAAGTAATTGTCACAATTGTCCCTGTTGAAGATAAGGGAAGAGATTTTTATTTCTCTCCCTTCCTTTTCCCCAGAGTATTGCTTTAGAAAACTGGTAGTTACTTTACTAGTAGCTACTCTTGGAGATCTACAAAAACCCCTTTGAAAACTAAATAGGTTTTTGGTCAGCTTTTTGGCCTAGCCATATTGTCTCAAGAACCTGGGATCCATCTCTATGGAATGAAACTATCAGAGGTGAAAACATAACCATCTCCCAATGTCAATAGGAGAAGAAGGACCCAACTTTAATAGGACCCTAACATGTGGCTCTCTTGCTCCAAGATGCAAAACTACCTTCTGCCATAAAGATACTGTTTTTCCAGTGGGTTGGCTCTAACTGCTCAGCCTCACTACAGGGTAAAGTCAGACGAACACAGATGCATCAAATATTCTTACTGGAGGACTAGTTTTTCTTTAGTTGGAAAACATATCTGTAATGGATTCTACTTTCTTGGATACATAAAAGGGTGGGAGTCTCTCTCTCTCTCTCTCTTTCTCTCTCTCTCTCTCTCTCTCCTTTCTGTCTCTTTCTCTTTCTCTGTCTCTCTCTGCAATCCCTTAGCTAACTGCATGTGATGTGCACCACTTTCTTGTTTAATGCTTGTTCAATAATAAAACTATTTTCTTTGTCTTTTACTTTGGAAAAGAGTTTTTTTGGGGGGGTTAGGAGGTTTTTGCTTTTAATTTTATTTCCCCAATACATTCATGTCAGCTCCTAGCCATTTATCATCACTTAAAAAAATGGAAAATTAGGTATTGCTCAGATATCTGAACTCTAAATTTACTCTGCAACTTTATGCTTGTGTAGGAATGTTAATATTAGATGAATTTTTCATCATATTCACTTTTCACTTAGGATGAGTACTGTATTTACTAGTCATTGAGAATTATTGATCAATTTGGTCTTTCTTTAAAACCTACTTTGTCAGTTAAGTCTATTTTTACACTCACTCTTAAGTTTTTAATTAATTTACCTCTCAGTCACATACAGAACTAAGTAGATCTGGTTACTTGCTGAAGAAATCATATCTTATGAAGATACCATGACCATAGCTTCATAGCCTGGGATTGGCTTTGCAGACCTAACATGATTTATATTACTCTTACTGTAGTTCTGTTTTAATATATTCAGCAAGACTAGCTATATGTATATTGTGCTCAATCTAACTCTGCTGAAAATACTTAACTTACGTGGTGAGTGGATAACCTCCTATTGTTTCCTTTGGTAGCAATGAGAAAGGATTGTTTTTTACCACACTGGGGCAAAAGTTGTTTCCAAAAAAATTGCTTGAGTTGAAGTCCAAAATTCAATCTAGGAATCAACACAGGTCAGTGGGGAGATTTGCACTAATACATATTTATTAACTAATTTCCTTCTGAAGTTTAACCACTCTTCAAAGAGAATAGATAGAGAAATGTCATGATAGAAGATTGAAAGATTTTTTCCATTTCTAGTTGAGTTTATACCTTGGCATTTTAAAGCTAGGTTAAAGATATTTGTACACCCTCTATGTTGATAAAATCCACTTAGAAGCTACTCTGTAGACATTTGTATACCCTCTATCTTATTAAATTCCACCTGTTTGTATGTAAACTATTTTTTATTAAAGTTTAATTGTAATTTGAACAATACATCCCTCTTGACTGCATTTTGGGGACAGAATATTTCACTGCAAGGTTTCTGGATGTACTAATAGATCAAATTATCATATAGATGAAAGCCACATTTGTGTATATGTGTGTCTGTTTGAAATGAAATAAAATTATTGTTGGCTTGCTCAAGAATCATGACCCAATTTTCTTTTTACTGGAGTTGTATATTACAGAATTCTGTGATGGCTCATACCTTTAAAGTGAAGATTATTTAATTTAAATCTCCTACTTAATGATTTTTTTAGGTGAACGTAATTGGAAAGTCAGTTGACTATACTAGGACAACTGAGTTCTTAGTCAGAACTGAATTTAAATTTAAGTTTTCATTTATCATCTGTGCGACTTTAGAAACCTCAGTTGAGTCATTAGTAAATGGGAAAAACAATAATACATACTTCTTTAGGGTCACTGTGAAAATGTTATGTGGAAAGTGCCTATAGTGTCCAGCATAGTAAATGCTAAAAAAAAAAAAAAAGAAAATAAAAAGAAATCTACTAAAATTGTTGTAACAGAAACTGGAATGTAAGCCATTTGTGATTCTCTGTAAGTCATTTAGTTTCATAATCAAATATGTAATTGTTAGTAAAATAAGATGAATTTGCCCACAGAGGTCTAAATTATTGAAAAATATTCTAAGAATTAATAAGGTGCTCCTCAAGTGGTCAGATGCCCATGAGTAATCTGGAAACTTGTTTTATGCTGATTCTGACATAATACTTCTGACTGAGGTAGAACTTCTTCATTTTCAATATGCTCCCACCGCAAGGACGATAAGGCAGCTGACACTGGACCACACTTTGAATACGAGTCAGGTGCCAGCACAAGTTATGCACTTGAAGCAATTGTTATCCTATAGAAAGTTGTTTATCTGTGCAGCAGTTTATCTGTAAGTAGTTAGAGAGATTAATATTCCTGCTTTGAAAATTATCTACTGTTGAAAACAAGACACATTTTTACATGACTATTTTTTAAAATTATTTTTTATTTGCACTTAGAAATTGCATCTTACAAAAAGATTAAAATAAGCTAACCCCTGATACTCTCGTCACTTGACCTAAATATAATTTTTAACCGCTTTGCATTTATATAAAGCAGGTTGTCCAGAACTGATCATTATGATGTTAAAATATTGATTAATTAGATAAATTTACTATTTTATAATGTAGATGCACTTCAAATTACAGTACATTGCATATCATAAATACATACAATTTTACCTGACATCTTAAGAAAGACAGAATTGTTGAATGGTTATCCTGGAGTTTTAAGCATATCAAGTATAGTGGCTTTCTACTCCATTTATGCAAAAATTACATGGCGTTGTTTTCAAACATACTCATGCTTGTTCCCTCCTCAGGTAATTAAATGAACATCTGTGAGTGGTTCTGGGTATAGCATTGGAGCTGCCCGGGTGATTGTAATGGGTAGCCAGGCAGAACCATTAAAATTAGCATAAATTAACTAACATCCAGACATTTTCTCTACACATTCTACCTGTGAGTTCTTCCAGCTCATTTTGATTTTCACTGCCTTGTTTCCTGCCTCTGTCTAGCATAATAAATGTTAATCATGTTTTAAGAAGTTTCTGCTATAAACTTTGAGCATAAAATGGCCTGGGAAGATTTCTGTTTCTCAATAATCTTTTACTATCCTGGGATTTTTTCTTTTTTCTCCCTGTAGATCATCCTTAAAAGAATTATTTTATTTTTATTATGAAAGTAGCACACTTATAAGTTTTTCAGAAAAGCCAGTAGGACAAGAGGCAAAGAAATCAAAGTAAAAAAGAAAACCTCTCCTCCTGATCCTTTTTTTCTATTGCATGTAATAAAATCACCTCTATCACCAGTTGTGTTCTGTTCTGGAAATGACATAATGTATATTCCTACATAAACACACACCACACATAAACTTACAGACACACAAACACAGTCTTACCCTATTTTTAGCTTGTTTTTTCATTTAACAAGTATCTTGGAGCCATTTCCATTAACACGTACACTTTTACTTTTTTTTTTAAGGAATACATAGCTGTCTTAGTTACTTTTCTCTCATTGTTGAGACAAAATACTTGATGCCCAAAATTAGGGAAGGGAAGGTTTATTTCTTACAGTTCTTGGAGATTTCTGTCCATACTCAGTTGGCTTCAAGACAGCATGGTGTGGTGGAGCTGCCATTCATGGCAGCCGCCAAACAGCAAGGTGAACGAACAAGAGAGAACATGGTTTGCATGGTGTTGAGTACTTAGTCTTAGTCTTCTCTTTCATCCTCTGCTCTTTAAATTGTCTCCTACTCACTGTGAATAGGTTCAGGACGACCCCTGGGCTTCATGTCACGACTTCTGACTTGCAATCCCTCACCTTAACTTGAGGTGTCTCTGTTCTGCAACTGGTCAGTATTGTGCTCTTTCATGCCCAGGCCTTACTCCCATATCCCAGTACTTCTTTGGTGTTCTAAATGTTCCAGGACTAGGGTTCAGCCTTCTATTTATCTCATATGCTGTACTGCAGGGGATAGGATATTTTTAGGAAGTGACAGTGAAGTATCATCTGAGTTTTTGATGAGAGACACTCTGCATTCCGCTTCGGTTTCCATCAGGATGTCACTTTACTCTGTAAGTTTGTATACCATAACACTACTTTCCTGCAAAGAGGACCAGTAAGAAAGCCAAATGAAATCATAGATGCAGAGGTAGGGAACTGAGTTTTCTCATTAAGCAAGAAGGGTACACTACTTCAGTATTAAATTCTAGTCATAGACATTTGCAAACTGTTTCCCTGAAAGACACACCTCCTTTGGAATACTGAAGGTGAACCTCAAACATATGCACTGGAAAAAACTAAGAATTTCTTGCAACATTGGAACCATCAAGCTCCAGAAAAAAAAACCTGAAAAGCATAGCTTTGATAAGAGTAGCTGAAGACAAATCCATAAAAGAAATAAACAAAAAGAAACAAATATCTCTTCTCATATTAGACTAAAGGATTGTCACTTCTTCAGAGAAGAGAAACTGAAAGTAAACATTAAGGACTAGTCTATTTTTAATCACTTACATTTTCCCAAGAAACCTACCTCCTTGAACCATCACTGCATTATCATACATGATGCCTTAAGATGGTATATGGTGCTGTCAAGTAAACAAGAGTGTACAAAGCACAGTATGGGTTCAGTGAGGTTAAACAGAACTCATTTATCCAGTCCAGAGAGAAGAGATAGAACTTGCTGTGGGTTGAATATGTGTCTCCTAAAGACCCATATGTTGAAGAAGGCTTGGTCCTGTGCTCCTGGC
>RJWM01052530.1:0-10084 GCA_004363535.1 Dasyprocta punctata | reverse complement strand
GGCGAGAGAGAGGGCGGAAGCCGGGAAGCAAGCAAGAGGAAGACCCGCCTTCCCTTATACTGTATCTCAGCTCCACCCCTGGGTGGGTGTAGCAGTCACGTCATTAATCCTGGTGCTAGACAGCAAACTGATCACAAGCATCAGACTCAGCCCCATCAAAACTATGAGGACTTGGGGGTACATAGCATATCCTATACACTTACTTTGAAAATCTTTACTCATATAGGGTGGAAAGCACAGAGGAAATGGACAAATTCCTAGAAACATATGAACTACCAAAGCTCAGTCAAGAAGATTTAACAGTTTTGAGTAACCCAGTATCAGTTCCTGAAATCGAAAATGTGATTAAAAACTTACCAACAAAGAAAAGTCCAGGTCCTGATGGATTCACAGGTGAATTCTACAAGGAATTGAAAGAAGATTTAATGCAATACTATTCAAACTCTTCAGTGAAATTGAAAGAGAAGCAATCCTTCCTAACTCATTCCTGGAGGCAAGTATTACTCTGATACCAAAACCAGAGAAAGACCCAACCAAAAAGGACAAATACAGGCCAATCTCCCTAATGAATATTGATGCAAAGGTTCTCAGTAAAATACTGGTAAATAAAATGCAGCAAATCATCATTAAGATTATATATCATGACCAAGTGGGATTTATCCCAGGAATGCAGGAATGGTTTGCAAATGGTATGCAAATCAATAAATGTAATACACCACATCAACAGAGCCAAAGACACAAATCACGTGATCATCTCAATAGATGCAGAAAAGGCTTCTGATAAAGTCCAACACTTGTTCATGATAAAAAACCTTACAGAAACTTGGAAGAGATGGTATCTACCTCAATCTGATAAAAGCCATCTATAACAAACCAACAATCAACATTAGACTAAATGGACAAAAACTGAAAGCTTTCACCCTAAAATCAGGAACCAGACAAGGATGTCCACTATCACCGTTCCTAATTAATATAGTTCTGGAAACATTAGCCAGAGAAATCAGACAAGAGAGAGAAATAAAAGGAATAGGGATAGGAAAGGAGGAAGTTAAATTATCACTATTTGCAGATGATACGATACTCTACATAGAAGATCCTAAAAACTCCATCAAAAGGCTCCTAGAATTAATAAACAAATTCAGCAGTGTAGCTGAATACAAAGGCAGCACTCAAAAATCAGTAGCATTCCTGTACACAAAAAACAATCTCACTGAGAGAGAAATTATGACAATACTACCTCTCACAATAACAACCAAAAAAATGAAACAGGAATTAACCTAACAAAGAACGTACAAGACCTATTTGCTGAAAACTATAGTACTCTAAAAAAGGAGATTGAAGAGGACATTAGAAAATGAAAGGATATCCCTTGCTCTTGGTTAGGGAGAGCCAACACTGTGAAATGGCCATGGTCCCAAAACTGTTATACAGATTTAATGCAATCCCAATCAAAACACCATTAACATACCTTACAGATCTAGAGAAAACACTCCTAAAATTCATTTGGAAACAGAAGAGACCTAGAATAGGAAAGGCAATTCTGGATAACAAAAGCAAGGCAGTAGCATCTCAATCCCTGACTTGAAATTATACTACAAAGCTACAGTGATAAAATCTGCATGGTACTGGCAAAAAAATCATAGACCTGAGGATCAATGGAACAGATTAGAAGGGCAGGCAAAGTGTTCGTGAACAAAATGCAAGCCACATGGGAATTACTTCAAAGAATCAACAATTGGGATCTCTTTTTTTAAAAAAGCTTTTGCACTACAAAAGAGCTGACCAACAAAGACACTCAGCCACCTTATATTTGACAAAGGGGCTAAACATGCTCACTGTAAGAAAGATAGCCTCTTTATTAAATGGTACTGGAAAAATTGGTTTCCATATGCTGAAGAATGAAACTAGACCCATGTCTATCACCATGCACTGAACTAAAGTCAAAATGGATCAAAGACCTAAATACTAAAAGAGAAATGCTAAATTTACTGGAAGACAAGGTAGGTAAAAATCTTGAAGACATAAGGGCAGGCAAAGTGTTCATGAACAAAATGCAAACCACATGGGAATTACTTCAAAGAATCAACAATTGGGATCTCATTTTATTAAAAAGCTTTTGCACTACAAAAGAGCTGACCAACAGAGTGAACAGAAAACTCACAGAATGGGAAAGAATTTTAACCAACTATCCCTCAGATGAAGGACTTATATCCACAACATAGAAAGAATTGGAAAACATCAGGTCCCCCAAATTCAAAGACCCAATCCATAAATGGGCATCTGAGATGAACACACACTTCTCAGATGAAGAAATACAGATGACAAATAAATACATGAAGAAATACTCAACATCACTGGTCATTCGAGAAATGCAAATAAAAACATCGAGATTCCATCTCACTCCAGAAAGAATGGCTACCATCAAGAAATCAACAGATAACAAACGTTGGCGGGGCTGTGGGGAGAAGGGAACACTTCTACACTGTTGGTGGGAGTGTAGACTGGTGTGACTACTGTGGAAATCAGTATGGAGATTCCTCAAAAACTAGGATTGGAAATCCCCTTCAATCCAGCTATTCCCCTTCTGGGTATTTTCCCAGAAAAATTGAAAGTGTCATGTCACAGCAATAGATTTATAGCAGCACAATTTGTAATAGCTAAATCTCGGAAACAACCAAAATGCCCATCAACTACATAATGGATGAAAAAATATGGTATTTTTATACAGTGGAATATTACTCAGCTATTTTTAAAAAAAGGATGATCTTGAGGCTTTTATAGGTAGATGGAGACAACTTGAGACTATACTCATAAGTGAAATAAATCAGACTCACATTGGTAAATATCGTATTGTCTCCCTATTGTAAAAAATAAAAAACAATTAAATTTTAAAAAACTGAAAGAGTAGTAAGATCCAAAATATGCAATAGATATTGTAATAATGAAAGGGAAAGAAAGTGCTCAAAATTAAAGAACAGCTGGGATAGGGAAAAGGAGAAATGGAAGAAAGGAAAAGATTATATGTTTGTAGATATACACATATAACTGTATGTATGTATAAGTATACAAGATAAATAACTATACCACTAATTCTGTTAGTTCATCAGAAAGAATAGTTTGTGTTGTCATTGTTTGATTGTCTGATCATTTTTTATGCCTAGATTTCTTAACCTGAACAACTATTTCTAAGATAACAATATATAATATATTGACTAGTACTGATTTCTTACTTTTTTTTGAAATTCTGTATCACTTCTACCTTTTTTTGTTTTGCTTTTTTAAAATGAAAAAAAAGATTTCCAAAGTGATACAATTCAAATGGTAGCATTAAATAATATACATAAGCTAATCCATATGCCCAGAATTGATGTAAGATAGCCTTGTGATTATTCCTATAATTATTTATAATTATTTGACATTAAAATATATCTATATAATATATATAGATATATTTTTCTCCTTATTTAGATTGTGAAATTCACACAAATATCAGCACTTTTGCATCATTTTTTGCCAAGTGGAGACATTGTGATATGTACTCATTCATCTTATTCACCAGATCTGGCAACATACAACTTCTGATTCTTCCCCAAATTCAAAGTGAATATGAAAAGTAAAAGTTTTGAATCAATTGAGGACATCAAGGTAGGCATGAAAAGACAAGCAATTCTAGAACTGCTTCTGAAAGTAGCAAGAATTATGGAATAAGTGTGTTTGAAACAATGGGCAGTATTTTGAGAGGGATTAATGATAATGTTTCTTTTGCTATAATTATTCTTTAAAATTTAAATACTCATTGTATTTTGAATCATATCCCATGCATTTGGTACAATAATTGTTTTAAGTGACTTGGAATCGAGGCCAAATGCTTCTCAAATCCATCCTATTTGGACAAGAGAGTATGACAACTCAGACTGTTCTATACTGAGTTTAGCAAAGTATTAGCGGGGCGGGGGAAGGGGGGAGAGAGAGAGAATTGATTTTAAAAAGAATTTTTTTTGTGTGTATATAAGTACTGGGAGTCAAACTCAGGACCTCATGCTTACCAGGTAGGCACTGTGCTGCTGAGCCGTATCCCAGGCTCCTAGATTAATTTTTTAAAAGGCCAATGAACAATTTTTAGTCAAGTTTGAGGAAAGCTTTGGGTAAATATAAAATTAAAGATATTATCTTCTTATCCTGTTATTATTTTAGATAATTTTAAGTTAGTAACCATTACAATAAAGGGGAGAAAGATAGGTGATGTTCCCGGAAATTTGGAGGCCGTGGTAACATCTCCCCTGGCTGGAGTCAGTGGTATCTTATATCTGAAATTGTTTAGAATTGTCAGGATATGGAGAAATAAATAGCTGACCATCTTTTAGTCCTACTACTGCTTTTAAATTCCCCACTGACAGGACACTGCCCTCTTACTTCCATTAACCTGGGCAGACTTCCTCTTGCCTCCTCCCTTTCATTCTGTTTCTGAATCACAGATGGCAGAAAATTAAACGATGTGAGAGGTTAAAGGGAAATGTCCAGAGGGACAAAGACAGAACCTGAGTTTCTAGGTGACAGATCTGAGCTGCTTGACTGCACACCTCATAGTACTATTAAGTGAGTAAGCAATAAACTTTAAATTATTTAAGCCACAAAAATGTTATTTTCCCATTTTTATGTCAGTTTAGTATTTTCCCATAGTGAATGTAACATGTACAATTCTAGTTTGTTCATTCTAACTACCCCAAGATACCCAAATTTACCCATTGTCTATTTATGAATATTTACAGTATTTCTAGGTTTTAGCTTTTAGAAAAAAATACAGCACTGAATGGCTATCTTTTTATGGCTTATGTATGCACCAGAGTTTTTCTAAAGCTGTGCTAATACAGTAGAATTTAACTACATGCGATTTAAATTATTAAAAATTTTTCAAGTTAAATTTTCATTTCTCAGTCATATTAACTATATTTCAGGTACTTATCTACCACACTGACACACTTTCTGAATTGTGATTACTATATTGCACAGGTGAAAGGTAAAACATCTCAATCATCACAAAGTATTATTTGGAATAGCACTGCTCCAGGGTAGGAACATAATAGCACTTCTAAGCCATAGGTTAGGTACATCATTGGGGTTTCTACATAATGTCAAATAACACATCAACATTATTAGAGCAATTCATAGTGCCACATAAGAATTTTAAATTGCTAGTATTATCACCTACACATCACATCATCAAACTTTTATTTTTCCATACTAAAGAATATGGTTGTATGACTGAGAAACTTTTCATGTTTCCATATTTTACAGTGCCTCCTCTATGTTCATTATTCTATAAAGGTTCTCTTTTGGTTTTTCTTAAATATTTGCAAGGCTTTTTTTCTTTATTCCACATGCTAATCCTTCGGACGATTATATAAATTCTAAATACCTTCTGTCTCTGGCTTATAAACTTTCTTATTGGTGTTTTGGTTTTTAACCAAAGAAGTTTAAATTTTAATGCAGTCTTCTTACCTTAAACTATGTGATTTCAATTCTTAATTAAACAATCCTATCTTGTATCAAGTTCATACTGGTATTTTCATTTAAAGATTAAGGATTTGGTACTAACATTGAGATCTTTCCATATGGAAGTTGTTGTATGTCATGTTGGATAGAAATTTCATTTTATTTTCTACCATCTGGATCACTAATTGTCCAAATATCATGCATTGAATAATCCATCTTTTGCACTTAGATGCTAACTCTGTCATTTACCAAATGCCCTTATCTTTATGGATCAGTTTCTGAGCTATCTATTCCAATCCAACAGTCTATCTATTTTTCTGCTCATAATGTAATTTCTCATGCTTAAAGTTTACTTGTGAGTTTTAATATCTTCAGAGACAATTCTCTCCCTTCTTAAAGGTTTGGCACTTCTTGACACTTTATTTTACAATACGTATTTTAGGATCCATTTATCAGTTTTAAAGAATATTGTAATGGGCTAAAAATTGGAAGCCCTCCCCTATATATTCACATCATTATTTTTAGAAACCAAACATGTTCCCTTATTTGGAAAACAAAAGAATTTTTGCAGATGTAATTAGGTTAAGGATATTAAAATGGGGATATTATTCTGCATTATTCTTAAAGTTCCCTACACATAATTGTATGTGATTTATAAGAGGGAGACAGGCAGAAAAAATCTGAACACACACATGAATGTGATATGAAGTCAGGACAGAAGCTGAGATTATAGTGATGCAGCCACAAGCCAAGGAATGATAGTAAGAATAGATTTTTTCTTAGAGCCTCTGGAGCAATGGTGGTGAACCTACGGCACCCATGACACAGCAGGCTGTTTGTATCACTGACAGTTCTAAATTGTTCATCATCACATAACTGCTATAGAAGGAGCGGAGCCTTGTTAACATCTTGATTCTGACTCTATGATATTGATTTTAGAGTTCTGGACTCCTGACCTTTGAAATAATTTTTTTGTTGTTTTTAAACTACCAAAATTGTGGTGACTTGTTACCTCAAACAGGAAAACAAATGCAAATCTTGGTATCTGGAAATATTATGATGTTTTGACAAATACCTAAAATTGTAGAAATGGATTTGGATTTGGATTTGGATAATGGGTGGAAGTCAGCAAAATTCTGTGGTACATTAAAGAAAGAGTGTTAGTTTATTTGAATAGATTATTGGTTAGAAATATGGATGTTAAATGGGCTCAGAGGAATGTTGGCACACAGTGAAGAAATTTTGTATCATCTTAAGAAAACAGTTACATTTTCACAAATACAATGTAGAAACATGAACGTTAAAGCCACCACTGGTGAGGATTCAAAGGAAATAAAGAGCACATTATTGGGAAATGGAAAGGAGATCATCCTCGCTATAAAATGGAAGAAAATTTAGCCCAAATGGATAGAAAGTAGAATTTGCTAGTGATAACCCTGTATATTCATCTGAGAAGAGTTTTAGGAAATGCATTGAAAGTGCACCCTTATTTGTTCTTACTGAGTATAATAAAATGTGAAAGGCAAGAGGAAAATTGAGGAATTGACTGTTAAGAAGAAAGAATCAGGACTTGACACTATTACTCTTTAAAAGGGGAAAGGATGACTCTGAGGGTAGAGCTGGGGTCTAAACGCTGGAGTTGCAGCAGTGGAGGCACATACTAGATCCAGGAGTCCAGAGGAAAGAGCTGCAGACTCGGAGGGCAGTGTATTGAGCCACAGAGAATTGCTCTTGGGCCTTGAAACCAGTGGACTTTGCCCTGCCAGACGTTAAAATATTTTGGTGCTATGTCACCTCTTTATTTCTTCTATTTTCTACTTTTGTAATACACATGTTCCAACTATTATATGATATCTATTCAATCGTGTTTTAAAAGTATATAAATTATTTCCTAGTCCCACAGATTTACAGGTTAAAATGTATTTTACACCAGCACAAATCATACCCAGAATTTCACCTATACCTGATTTAAATGATGAGATTTTAAACTTTGAGCTAATGATAATTACATGGTAGTTTGGACTGGAGTTGATACTGTACGAATTGAGACTATTAGGAATGTTGAGATGAGATGACTGTGTTCTGCATGTAGATGGGCATGAATCTTTGGAAATCACATTTGAGCCATGGAAGGCCAAAAAAAAAAGGTCCCCCCACTCACAAGACATCCATTTACTAAGCCCTAAAATCTATGCATCTTTCCTTATTGAAAAAACAATCTTTCCAGACATGATTAAATTAAGGGCCTTCAATGGGGAGAGTTTCCAACTGAGCCCAGATACAATCATATGCATGCTTTAAGAGAGAGAGAGAGATTTGAATGCATATAAAAGCAGAATAGAAATTGGAGTGGTACAGCCATAAGCCAAGTAATTGCAGCAGCCAATAAGAAATACATGCTTCCCTAAAGCTCAAGAAGCACTGTGGTCTTATCAGCACCTTAATTAAACTCACCAATGGGTTTCAGATTGCTGGTCTCCAAAACTGTGAGAAAGTAAGTCTTTATTGTTTTTAAGCCACAAAAACTGGAGCAACTTGTTACAGTAGCCATGGGAAATGAACTTTTGGAATTTCACTTAATTTAGAAATTAAATATATAATACAGTTTATATAGTACAGTTTTTTCCATATAAACATGAATACTATCAATTATTTTAATTAAATCTTTGCTTACATTTTTTGACAAATTTTAAATTTATTCATCATAAAAATCATGTACATCCCATGATAGAGTTATTTCTAGAGAATTTGTAATAATCATTGTTACTATGAATTGGATCTTTTTAATATTATTACATTTCTTTTTGAGTCCATCAATTTTACATATTGAAACTATATTTGATATAGTTCTCAAACCATTCTTTTATAATGGTCTATAAACTTCTCTGGATTTTCTATTTGGAGAAGCATAATTGTAGAGAGCGGTAAAGCTTCACAGCTGCCGCCCCGCCTCTCTCGCCTGTGGGCATTTGGTGTGTCAGCCTACATCTTCCATGTTCCTCTCTTGCAAGCCTACATGCAAAGCCTACATTTCCCATGATCCTCCCCTATCCCGCCAGGAAATGACAACAACCTATCTGTGCTCGCCACACCCCTGTGCCATGACAGCTTCCGTTCCCGCTTCTATATAAGCTGTAAACACTTCCGCAATAAACGGAGACTTGATCGGAACCGCTTGACTTGTCTCCGTTTCTCTCTCCTCTTGCCCTGCCCCCATCCTCCATCCTGTCTCTCCTCCAGGCGAGACCCACGAGTTGATCCACGGGCCGGATCACATAATGTTTGCAAATGGTAAGGATTTAACTTAGTTTATAATTAATTTTTTCTTAAGACACTAAGATTCATGGCTCTATTAAATACAAATGATAATAGAAAATAGCCTCTCTTCTTATTTTAAAGATAATTATGTTCCATCACAGAATATGATGCTATATAGACTTTTGTAGACAACTATTATCAGCTTAAGGGGATCCCTTCCATTCAGAGTTTAGCAAGAGTTATTATTATAATTAAGTTGAAATTTATCAAATAATTTTTTTCGGAATTTACTACATTTGCCTTTTCACTTTAAGCCATCAGTTTGTATCCTTTAAACTTTGCTTGGGAAGTTATTGGGTTTATTTGCATCTGTAGCTTGGTATTTTCAATAGTTTGAGAAGATTCTCAGCCATAAGGTCTTTAATATGTTTCTGCTCATTCTCTCTCTTCTCTTCTAGGCATATGCATGTATACTAGACTTTCTCAATTTGTCTTCTAAGTTCTATAAGCACGGTTTCATTGTTTTTCTATCCTTTATCCTCTGTTTGATTCTTAATATATTGTTCTGACCTGTCATTCTGTTCACTAATTGTATATAATTTACTACTGTATCCACTTAGATCTATCCAGTTAGTTCTTAGTTTCAGTTATTGTATTTTTCAGTTCTACAGTTTCAATTTTAAATTTCCAATTTTGTCTAAATTCTTAATTTTTAAAAAAATCTCATTAGTAAACATTTTAGTTAATTAAAAACCTCTAGAACATAACCTCATGTGAAATAAATCAGGCACACAACTTTAGATATTACCTTGTTTCTCTCATAAGAGAAATCCAAAGTATAACTAAGGAGGAAATGGGGGATCGATATACAAAGCAGGAAAAACTTGCTCAAATGGGAAGGGGAACAAGAGATGGAAGAGGGAGGATGGAAGAAAGGAAGAATTTTTAAAAAGGAAATACAACTTTTGTAAATGGGAAAGGCAAGATTAGAAGGTGGGGAGAGGAAAGGCACACACAAAAAAGAAAAAGAGTTAAGATGTGTTATATACATGTACAAATGCCCATGATAGATATGATCATTATGAACTGCAAGCATGTACTAATAAAAAATAAGTTTGACAATTTCATTCTCTCTTTTGTATTTTTTCTATGTCGTTGCCATATATATTGTCTTGGTTACTTTTTGCTCGTTGCTGAGACAAAATACCTGATGCCCAAAGTTAGGGAAGGAAAGGTTTATTCTTACAGTTTCTCGGGAGTTTCAGTCCATAAAGTGGGCTCCAAGGCAGCATGGGATGACGGGGCTACAGTTCATGGCGGCTGCAAGCTGCAA
>RJWM01052529.1:0-10086 GCA_004363535.1 Dasyprocta punctata | reverse complement strand
GTACATTTTGGAATGGTAATGTTTATCTTGTGCCATTGAATATTGGAAGTGTTCAACATTTCATTTGTACAAGGGCTCACAGCTATGAATTTGCCTTAGCTCTTGGAGGAGTCTTGGGAGTTGGACTTTTCAGCAATACTGAAACTGTTAGGATTTTGATAACTCTTAGAGATGGATTAAAATGCCTTTTGCATAAAGGCATGTGCATGAATCTCTGTGGGGGCCAGAAGTGGAATGTTATAGTTTATGTCTAGATGTCCCCATAAAGTCTCAGGTAGTCATGGGGTTGGGCTTCTAAACTTTGTGATTAATTCATGGACCTGTGCTGGGATTGTGGGTGTGAGTGCTACATCTGCCCTAGGGCCAGTGGTCTGCACACAATATAAGGGAGGGGAGGAGGCTTGCTCTCTGTCTTCTCACATTTTTGCTCTTTTGCTGTTTTCCACCACCATGAAACTGTTTCTCTTCTGCCACACCAGCCTGCCTTGGAGCCAACTGATTATGAACTGAGGCTTCCACAAACTGTGAGCTAAATAAACCTTTCCTTCTTTAATTTTGGGCATCAGGTATTTCATTCAGCATCAAGAAAAAAGTAATCAGGATATCAAGATTTCCTGATTCATCTTTTACATGGTTCCCAAATTCATACAATTTTTCTGATCTTATTATTGATATCATATTTTATATTCTTATAATTTTTTTACCTGCAGAATTTCAAAAATGTCTCAGGTGGACTTCCTGACAACAGTACTGTGTTTTCTTTGAAACCATTGTCAAACAGGCTATCTAGTCATCACCCCATCATGCAACCATGGCCCTGGCCCTCTTGATTCTTTTGTCAGTAGTATTATACACCTGGAATTTCAGTCTCTAGTCTTTTATTCAGAGAAAGACCCATGTATGGGCTTGGAGAAAAATTGCTACTTAAATTCTCTTTCTGTCAAATATAGTAGTATATTCAGTATATTGCTAACACAAGCCTCAGTTTTACCATCTGTAAAAATGGAACATTAATACATTCTAAAAGAGCCTTAGAAATTTTATAAAGATGCTTAAGCTTTAAATGCTAGTCTATTTCTTCCAAGAAATATTATATGATAGTTACTGGCAATGCTCTTTAAAACTGTAACAACGCATTTCTAAACACACATGCATAAAGGAAAATAATCTCAAAATCCTATGCAATAAGCTACTGAATTTTCCAAACTATTATCCCTAGATAGTTTTTACTTTTCCAACATTTCAAACTTACAAATCAGTATTTTCTTACGTGTACTTGTGACCTGTATTGTTTCAGAGGTTGTTTCCCTGAGTCTTTTTTTCCTGCCTCAAAGTTTTCACAAGCCACACATCAAGACACTTCTTTTCTTATATACCTTAGGTATTAGTTTCTTATCTATTGGGGCCTGAACCAAATCACAATTTCCATCCAAGATGAGAAGCACAGAACTGTTCAAACATCATTGGATTATATACTTACAGAAATGCCACCTTATGTTTCATTATTAATCAAATCCATTTGCATGTCATTACTATTCTGTAGGCTCATATAACTGGTATTAATTCTAGCTTTTGGAGGCTGTGAATTCCATAGAAACCTACTGGCCAAAATTTCCTGGGAAGAATCTGAAAATGTGCACACTTGCTGTAGCTTGTGATGTGAGGAAACAATCGTATAGCCTTCAAATCCTTCATGAAATTAAATATTATCTTAAGAAATCCTAATTAAATTAATCTTCAATTCCATCTTCACTTTCGTTTCTGTGACTTTATTCTAGCTTGGCCTGAATATGACCTGGAACACATTGGCTTCACATTAGATGAGATGTTCCTAAAGCTTCAATAAATAACCTTTTAATTACCTTTTAAACTCTATAAAGAAAATTCACTTTTAATGTGACATCATTCTATGATTATTTTAGTACATGAATTTCAGTCTCTTGCTGTATGAATTTGTTTTGGTCTCTGCAAATAACTGAGTAGATGTTGAAATTTTTTTTAGATTTTGAAATATTGAGGTAGGCCATCTCTGTACATTTCTACTCTTATAACTCCAAAACGGTTCAGTGTTACTTGAACACTTTTAAATTTATTAGATGTATATTTATTTTAATAGTTCATCACAAAGGACATCAAAGACAGTATCATGAATTGCTAAATGTTTTTGAGGGAACAAAGCTTGTTTTAGAGATACCATGCTGAGGGGAAATTTAAAATCTTCATTTAATCCTCTAATAAAATAATATTTTCACCTATAAAACCAGTTAGTTTAGGTTTTTCAAAGGGTGCATGATTTCAGAAGAGAAGACAATTTGGTAATAACAGCTTATAACAATTAAATCTTTACACATTTCCTGGCTATCTACTGGTGATTGCAGAATCATACCTGGTTTCCAGACATTGCCACTCTTCTATACAGTTGTCTGCTCCGACTGCTGTACTCAGTTGTGTAGTGCAGGCTCTGTTCTATCCTGAACACTGCCCATGTTGCCTTTCCAAGTCTGAAATTCCCTTTGGGTAACTTCCCTTATCATGGGAATCACAGAGTGATGTCCCACGCAAACATGGGACTATGTAACTTGGTGACACTTTTTGAATCAAGGTCATAGTGGTGCAAATAATTCAAAAAAGCTGCAGTCTCCGGGGGAATCTTAGATGTAGATGCTTACTTGAAGGCTCTAACCTGTCTTGTTCTGAAAGAGATAAATTCCAGGTTAGGAGAGAGAAGAGTCCATTCCTTATGATTTCCACCGTAGTACTTCTCTTGCACACACTGGACTATTGTCAGATATTTCCACACTCTTTACTGGGAACACACTATCAAAATGATCTTAAGAAACCAGAGAAATAACGACAAAAACACCATCACTGCCCTCAAAACATGACTTCCACTGATCTCCTTTTTCAGTGATTTATTGAGATATAATTCATATAACAATAAAATTCAAAAAGCTCAACTATTGGGGGACTTAATAAACAATAAAACATTATACATAGTTCAAAATAGAAGAAAGGTAAAGAAATGATAAAATTTAAAGTAACGGGTATGCTAATCACTCTGAGTTGATCATTATCTAAAACATCACTGTGTCTGATAAATATGTACAAATATTGTACCAGTCAAAAATAATAAAGTTTACATTTCAGTGGTTCTAAGTATATTCACAAAGCTGTGAAACCTTTACCAAAATTAATAGTCACTGTTCATTATCTTTTCCCTGTCTCCTCTCACTTGTTCTAACCTCCCCCCCCCCCCGCCACACACACACCCTGGGCAGTCAGAGGGAACCATTAAACGTTCAGTACACTGTGTTGCCTACATATTCCGTACATTCATATACACTAAATCAAACAACTCTGTTTCTTTGTGACTGGCTTCTTCCACTAATCCTAATATTTTCTATATTTGATTGTATTTTAATCAGTACTTTGATCTTTTAGTGTTGGTTTTGCTTTTTAAAATAAAATTTGAAAAGAAAAAGAAAAAATATTTACTTGGATGGGTATATCATATTGTATGTATCTATACAACAATTGATAGGTCTTCAGTCTTTCTTCATTTTTTGACTCTTGAATATCTTGAATAATGTAAGTTTTTATGTGGGCCCATATATTCATTTGCTTTGTCTGTATATCTAGAAGTAAAATTGCGAAGTAATATGGCAAATCTATGTTTAACATGATCTCATATTCCTTTATATCAACTGATTAAATATATTAATCAAAATTAAAGAATGAAATTATTATGTCAATTGCAATTTCTTTTTGGCAAAATTCTCTTGGTTCCTTGGGAAAGCTATGTATTCAAAAGTATGATTTTTAATCCTCAGAAGATTGAGAATGAAAATTTTTTCTATCTTTAAATTTATAGATTAATAATCATACTCTGAAAGCAGTAATGTGAGAATATCTTGAAAAATAGCCACAGAACACTAAATAGTGAGCACTTAAAAGAAAAAAGGAAAGGCCTACTAACTGAATGGACTTCCAAGAAATTTTTAAAAGAAACTTTGTAAATCGTGGAGACTATGCCAGCATATAATTGTTTCTTTCTATTACTATCAGGCCTTTATCCATAACATAAATTGTATGGAAATGTTTCCAAACACACTCCCTGTCAATTATTTCCATGTCCTAAGCACCTACTGTGTGCATGGTGCCACATTATTTGAAAGAAAAACAAGGGTGAATAAGACAAAGAATGTATTTTCCATTAATGTTCAGCTCAGAAGTGGAGACAGATATCAGGCTTTTCTGGAATCATCCTATTGTTTGGAGTCCTTTATTGCATTCTTACCAGATTTTTCATGCCAATATGAAGGCAATTTATAAAACAAACAGTTAACAAAGAGCAGGTTCCCCAGTATTTCTGAAACATTTAAGTGCGTCTTTTCATTTTCTAAATTGTCATAGATATGCATCAAAATTGTTTATGTCTGTTACTTCAGGAATCTTCTGGAAATAAGAATCATATTCATATCCTTTTATTGTCCTTTACAATTTATTTTTAGTACTTATTACAACTAAAATTAATTTTATATTATGGAATCATTTTTGAGGGTCTGACTTTCTTTGCCAAAATATAAATTCTGTAAACTCAAGATTTGGTCTTATTTATCACTGTTTCTCCAGTAATTTAAGTATAATACATATCTTCAAATATTTATTATTGTAGATATGTATGTAAGTCTCTAGCAGAATCCACTGAGGAACTATTGTTTGTCTGGCTCCAAGTTAAGTGGTAGATAGATTTTTAATAAATGAATGAGGAGCTTCATGCCTTCTATTACAATTTCAAGATCTGTTTTCTCCCTGAAGTGTGCAGACGATTAGGTGATCAATGAGATCTGAATATGCGTTCTTGTAGCATTGCTTCTTGCGCTGCTGAGATAATGATCTGCTGGTGTGTGTTTTAACTTGGGTTTAAAGCCCTGAGTTCATGGCTAGGTCTATTTATACTTGGTGTTTCGTGCTAACTTGTTTTCTTTTTTTCTCTTTCGCTTCTGTCAGATTAGTTTATCTGACTAAGATACCCATTAAAAACCATCTTGAGATAAAAATAACAATAGTGTTTACTAATGTTTATGCCTAATGAGTCAAGCTATATTTGACTCTTCTCTTGATTAGTTGTATAAGTTAAAAAACTCCCTGCCCCTCATCATCCTATTAACAAGGTAATAATTGTATTGATCTCACTTGAGTTTTGTAAATAGTGTGTCCACCACAAATGAGTCAGAAATAATAAGCGACTTACATTTATTATTGTTTCAGTTTAATGTATTATGTGAGGAAACCAATCACTGACATACCATTGGCACGATGCTACTTTAACGGGCATTAGAACATCAAAAACTCAATAGGAGAAAATAGATGTATGTAGGTTGCGGGTGTGTTTTCTTACATCTTTTTTCGTGGTGCCAAGCCTATTTCTATAAGGCAAATCATAAGTTCCAGGTTTCAGTGAAAGATTATTCGCTCTGGGAGCTCAATTCCTGCATTATTCATGCCGTTCTGCGCACAGCTAGATTTATGTGTCAGGAAAAACATACAAATGGAATCCGATTTACTTGCACTCATTCCTGAAGCATTTGATTTATGTCTGAGTAAATAAAGACATATGTCTTAGTAGGTATTGCCTTCACGTCTCTATGAAAATGGGAGCTCTTTTCTTGGAAGGCATACATTTCTGACTTTTTGCAAGCAATACAATTTCAAATTATACACTCAATTTTCATTTGCGTTTGTTATGCCTTTGTATTTGTATTCATCACATTCGGCATCAAGATAATGAAACATCTACAGCACTGCATCACTGGGAAGAAAGTTTAAAAGTTCCTGCCTTAGATATCAATTATAGAAACAGTTTAAGTAGAGAATAAAAATGTATAAATGTATCCAAACTTTCACTAAACTACCTATTGTTTTGCCTACAAGGTTCTTCCCAAATCACTCAGCTAGTAGTACATTTAACTTTGCCAATAAATCTTCTGAAATGCAGTTCTAAAATGGTCGAGTACTTCAGTCTGACCTTGATTCATTGTTTTCAGTGTGCATGAAAATCTGAAATATATAGATATATGCATGGAGATATAGTAATATTCTTGAAGTCTAACTTTTAATAGAGTTAAAGGCAGTGTCCTTGGATATTCAAAATATTCACAATCAGCACTCTTCAGAAATGTAAAATTCAAAGAAGCCAAAGAAGATTGAGAGACTCATACACCAAAGCAGACCAAGTAGTCATGACAAGGAGATGTGATGCATTGTCTTCAATTGGATCATGGTAAAGAAGACTATTAACAGAAACAGTGGTGATACTGAATCAAGACTGAGGTGCAATTCATTGAATATATGAATGTTGGTTTCTTAGTAATGAAAAGTATCCATTGGCAATAGGAAATGGTAACACTAAGGGAAATGAACTAGGAGAAAAGCTACTGTGTGTGGAACTATTAGTATCACCACTGCAACCTTTCTTTAAATTCAAAATTATTTCCAAATAAAAATTTGTTGGCACATAACAAAAGAACACTTTCAAAATGAAATGCAGCAAAAAATTACTGCTTTTGTTTGGTAGACATTTTACAGAAATGTAACAAGGTATCTCCAAGTAATATAACTAGCTAGTCTCTCTTTTCTCTTTTTCTCTTTTCCCTTTTTTTTTTTTTTTGGAGGTCTAAAGTATTATGAGCCTCAAAACATTTTTCTGAGCCTGCCAGAGGGACCAAGAATTATTGAAAATTAGTAAATGTAAATGAATGGTTATTTGATTGATCATGCTATTCAGAGTTACTTTTGCCACTATATGCTACAAGATATGGATACCTCTAAAATTTGAAAATATTCTTTTTCAGTAGTTACTGCAGCAGATATGCAGAACTATTTAATTTTTGTTTATTTACTAGCACATGTTTGCAATACATAGTGACTACTTTCATTATACGTATTTGGTTCATGTGCATGACAAATCTTAATTCTTTTTATGGCCCCACCCCTCCCTTTCTCCCCCTCTTCTTCCATCTCAGGTTTCCTTCCCCTTTGAAGAATATCTATCTCCCTATTTCCTACTACCTAGCTTTTAGTCTGACTTTTAATTTGTTAATACTTTGGTTTTCTTATATAAGACAAACCACACAGTATTTAAGCTTTTAGATCTGATTTATTTCTCTTTGTGTTACGGTCTCATGATGCATATATTTTTTACAAAGGACTCAAGTCTCTTTCTTTATGGCAGTATAGTGCTCCATGGCATATAAATAATGCATTTTCTTTATTCATTTATTTGTAGATGAACATACAGGCTGCTTCCGAGGTTTAGTAATTATACATTACACTGCCGTAAACGTAAGCGTGAGTGTATCACTGTAACACGATATCTTTAACTGCTTTGAAAAGATAGGGGGAAAAGCTGGGTCAAATGAAATTTTTATTTTTAGTTTTTGGGGAATCCTCATACTAATTTACATGGTAATCATACCAGTTTACATTCCCATCAGCAACGTGCAGCTTTGTCTACTTTTGTTATTATTTGATTCCCTGAAGATTGCTGTTCTTTCTGGAGTGAAAATGAAATCTCAGTGTTGTTTTAACTTGCATTTCTCTAATGCCCAGTGATGCTGGACTTTTTTTGTGTATTTATGGACCACTTGTAGTTCTTCTGTGAAGTGTCTTTTCATTTTAGCTACCCATTTTTTAATTAGTTCTTTTCTTGAGAGGCCCAATCTTTTTTCATGATTTATATATTTTAGATATAAGTCTTTTGTCTGAGGTGTAGTTCGCAAAAGATTTGTTTTTCAATTTTGCCAGTTTTCTCTTTACTCTGTTAGTTACATACTTCAGTGTATAGAAGATTTTTAATTTGATATAATTCCATTTGTTGACCAAAGATCTTATTTCTTGTACAATTGCAGTTTTGTTCAGAAAGTCCTTCCTGCGCCAAGATCTTCAAGAATTTTACCTATTTTATCCTCTGGTAGGTTAATTGTTTCTGTTTTAATATTCAGATTTTTTGATTATTTTGATTTTGGTTTAATACATGGTGAAAGCTATGGATCTAGATGCGATCTTCTGCATTATATAGACAATTTTTGCAGCACCATTTAGTAAAAAGACTATCTTATCTTTCTTTGGGTGTATGTTTTAGGCCTTTATCAGATATCAGGTGTTTAAATGTGTCTAGAATTCTCTCTGTGACCTCTATTCTGTTCCATTGATTCACATGTCTGGTTTTGTGCCAGTACCATGCTGGTCTTTTTGTTTGTTTGTTTGTTTGTTTGTTTGTTTTATCACAGTGACCTTGTAATGTAACCTGAAATCTGAAATGGTAATGCCTTCTGTTTTGTTCCTGTTACCCAGGATTGCTTTTGCTACTTGGAGTCTCTTCCAGTTCCATATGAATTTTCAAATTGTTTATTCTAATTCTGTGAGAAATACTGTTGATATTTTCATGAGACTTCTGTTAAATATGTGTGCCAGTTTTGGGAATATGGTCATTTTTAAAACATTGGTTCTGCTTATTCAGGAACAAGGGATACCATTAAATTTCCTGGTGTTATCCTCAATCTCCTTTTTCAGAGTTTCACAATTTTCATTGTAGAGGTCTTTAATTTCCTTGCTTAGATTACTTCCTAAGTATTTATTTTTTCTTGATGCTATTGTGGATGGTGTGTTTTCCTAACATCTTTTTCAGTAAGCTTATTATTGATATACAGGAACACTATTTTTTGTTGATTTTGGATCCCACTATATTACTGTATTTGGTTATTAATTCTCAAGGTCTTTTGCTGGTGTTTTTTGAGCTTTCTCTGTAGAGGACCATGTCATCTGCAAATAACGATAATTTGACTCCTTTATTTCCTGTATGTAGCCTTTTCATTTCTTTCTCTTGCCTGATTGCTCTGGCTAATATTTTTGAGGATGATATTGAACAAGAGTGGTGAAAGCTGGCCAGGTGTGGTGGAGCACTACTGTAATCCCAGCACTCAGAAGACTGAGGCAGGAGGATTTCTGAGTGTTTGAGGCAGGACTAGTCTAAAAAGTGAGCTCAAGGCCAGCGTGAACCGCATAGTGAAACACTATCTCAAGAAGACCAAAATAACAACAACAACAAAAACAACAACAAAACAGTGGTGTGAGTACCATCCTCGTCTTTTTCTGGTTTTAGAGGGAAAGCTTTCAGTGGATCCCCACTGACTATGATGTTGGCCATTATTTTGCCATAAATGACTTTTGTTAGACTGAGTTAAACTCATTTTATGACTGTTCTCTTCAGAGTTAATATCATGAATGGGTGTTGGATTCTGTCAAAAGCTTTTTCTGTATCTATTGATATGATCATGAATTTTTGCCCTTTTGTTGATGTTGTATATCAGTTTATGGATCTGCATGCACCAAACCATCCTTGCGTCCTTGGGATGAAACTTACTCCCTCGTGATGTATAAATCTTTTGCTAAATTTTGTTACATTCTTTGGGCAAATACCTTGTTGAGTATTTTTGTGTCTATTTTCATTAAAGTGACTAGCCTATGGTTTTCTTTTCTCGTTAGGTACTTGTCTAGTTTTCAAATCAGAGTGAGGCTGGCTTCTAAGAATGAGTTTGAGAGTACTCCTTTTCTTTCAATTTCATTAGAGTTTGAGAACATTGATGTTATAGATTCCCTGAAGGCCTTATAGAATTTATTGATGAATTTATCAAGTCCTAGACTTCTCTTATTTAGTAGGTTATTTATTATTGCCTCAATTTTATTGCCCATTATTAGATGATCAATGTTTTTATGCCTCCTTGTTTCAGTTTTGATAAACTACATGTGTATAATAATTTGTTCGTTTCTTCTGAATTCTCCATTTGTTGGAAAATTTTTTTATCATAGTTATTAATGATCTTCTGGATTTTAGTTGTATTTGTTGTGATTTTGCCTTTTTCATTTCTAATTGCATTGATATGAGTCTTCTCTATTTGGTTTTTTTTTTTTTTTTTTTTTTTTTTTTTTTTTTTTTTTTTTTTTTTTTTTTTTTTTTTTTTTTTTTTTTTTTTTTTTTTTTTTTTTTTTTTTTTTTTTTTTTTTTTTTTTTTTTTTTTTTTTTTT
>RJWM01052528.1:0-10086 GCA_004363535.1 Dasyprocta punctata | reverse complement strand
GTTGGTTTTCTACATTTTCTGTTTAATTATTTGCCCTACTTAGTGGTTTCCTTTTGCTGTTATTCTTAAGATTGTGGCTATCTTTGTCTCTTTCTAGAGTGTCTTTCAGTACTCTTTGTAGTGTTGGTTTGGTGGCCATAAATTTCTTCAGTTCTTCTTTGTCATGAAAGTATCTTATTTCTCCATCAATTTTTAAGGACAGTTTTGCAAGGCACATCAATCTGGGTTGGAAGTTGTTTTCTTTCAGGATTTGAAATACTTCACTCCAAGCTCTTCTTAACTTAAGGTTTGTGTTGAGAAGTCTGCCATGATTCTGATAGACTTTCCTTCATAGGTGATCTGTTTTTTTCTCTGACAGCTTTTAGTATTTTGTTCTTGTGCTTTATTTCTGATACCCTTATTATTATATGTCTGCCTGAAGATTTATTTTGATTATGGTTAATTGGGGTTCTGTATGCCTCAGTTACCTGTATTTCAGATTCTCATCCCATGTTTGGAAAGTTTTCTGCTATTATTTCTGTGAATACTCTTCTTAGGTCATTAGTATTGAAAAGATGTGGTATTTTTATACAATGGAGTACTACTCCATTGAGACTTTTATAAGTAAATGGTCACAACTTGAGACCATACTCATAAGTGAAATAAATCAAACCCACATGTGTAAATACCATATTGTCTCCATAGTGTAAGAAACTGAAAAAGTATATATGGTCCAAAATCTATAATAAATACTATGGAAGGGTAAAAAACAGCTCAAAGAGCAAAAGTAACTGGGAAAGGAAAAGGGGGAAAGAGGGAAGGAAAAAGGGAAAGATATAAATCTGTATATATGTATATGTAAGTTAACTAAAACGAACACACTGCTGAATGTATTCATTACTGAGAAAGAGCAATTAATACTGATATGATTAGATCAATTTTGCATGTCTATATCTGTTAATGTAAGCAACCATTTTAAAGATAACGATACGCAATATTGCAACCATTGTCAAGTTTCTATTATCCTGTTTTGTAAACCTGTAATGTTACTGTTGTGCATTTACTCTAGTCAATTGTTTGTCTGTTTTTTTGTCTTTGTTATATATGTCTTTTTTTTCTGCTTAAATAAAAAATAATTAAAAAAATAAAATTAAGGAAGGAATGGTTTACTTAGCTCAGAGTTTGTGGAGGTTTCAGTCCATAACCATCTGGCTCCGAAGCACTCCAGGGTGGCATGACACAGGGCCAATTGTTGAAGGAGGCAGAAGACAGCAAAGCAACCACAGAAAAAATGTGGCAGGGTGGGGATGGGGACGACAAACCTTTTTCCTCCCTTTTATTGTATGCAGGCTACCTGCTCACACCATCTCTGTGCCCTCCTCTTGCACAGGCTCAAGATGTTTACCAAGTGACACTCTGGTCCCCTGCCGAGTCACTTAGTTAAACTTCTGAACTTTTCAAATTGACCCAGTGTATCAGCCTAACAGCTGAGTGGTATCACAAGAATACTCCAGCATTTTCATAGCTATTCTGCTATCAATGGGAATTTTGTTGTACCTACTTTTAAAAACCTCTGAATAAAAGTGTTAGAAATATTATTTAAATCTTTTGGTGAAAATATATATTCAAGGTTCTTGAGTATTCCATTGCCCCCTTCAAAATACAAATTAAAATATAACTGCCACTGTAACAGTATTAGGACATGTGATCTTTAAGAAGCAATTAGTTACTAATGCCTATGTCTTCCTAGATAGAATTGTTGTTATTTTGAATGATGACTCTGGGTTTCTTTTTGTCTTGACCTTTTTACCTTCTTCCATGCAGCAGGAAGTCTCTCAGAAGATGCTGGTCCTTGACTTTGATTTCCATCACCACAACCATATGGAAATAAATTTCTGTTCTTTATAAATAACTGAGTCTCAGGTATTTTGTTGTAGTAACACCAACAAACTTAAAAATATAACCCTTCATGTTATTGCTAGAAAATATCATAAATATGTGTCTAATCACATAACGGTTTGCAAGTGAGATTGTGCAATCTTGCCTAGCATATATGAAAATTACGATAATGCCAAGTCTTTTCCAGGACTCAGTAGATTAAACTGGTTTTTCCTCAGTTGTTTTTGAGGATATGAAGTTGTATATCACTGTTTTTTATCTCTAAATTATTGATAACTAATGTCAACTGTCAAACGCTCATACATTGGCATGTACTCTTTTACATGATTTGCATGTGTTTGGTACCAAAAATAACCCTAGAAAATAGATGCTGTTAGCTGTACTGACCAGAGGCAGTTGCTTCATTGCCAAGAATCTCTATAAGATTGTTGCATATGCTAGGCAACTTTGCTTTTATGTGGAATTGGTTGAAAATAAAGCCTCACCATGTTCAGGTAATAAATAAATAAATAAATACATTAATTAATTAATTAAAAAAATTTTACACCAGCAACTCTTCCTTCATAAGGAAACTTTGCACTTTTTCAAAGTTCTATATTATTATAATGTTAATGTATTTTAACAATTTAACATGCAGAAAATTATGTTTCTGTTTTCATTAGATTTTCATTTGGTCACTGACCAGTTTCACGTGTGTCATGCCTTTAATTTCCATTACTCATGATGTATGGATTTATGGCACAATTTTGCATACCCTGGTTATTCATAGAAACAAGTAGCTCATTGTTGAACATACTGTAAGTTTTTATTTTTGTTGCCTTTAAGATAGTATTCTTTATGACTTTTACTCTGATGGCTTAGGTTTGTTTTCTTTTTTTCTGTTTGGTGTTCCTAATAAGTATACATACATAGAATTACTTTATCAATATTTAAGAAATCTTAATGAAAAACTCTTTATTTCTTTTTCCCTGTTACTTTCTCTTCTTTTATCACTATAATTACCCTTTATGATGCATTTTTCCATCACATTCTATGTTTGTTATTCTTTTATTACATTTATTTTTTTCTCTGTGCTTTAGTTACTTCACAATTTTTTTTTATTGTTTTTTGACACATGGCCTTGGTATGTACCTCAGGCTGGCTTTGAACTCACTATGTAGTCCAAACTGGCCTTAAACCCTTGAGAATCCTTTTGTCTCCATCTCCCAAGTGCTGGGATTACAGGCGTGTTTCACCATGCCCCACTTAGAATTTTTCACTTCTATGCTTATTCACTAATTCTCTCTTTAGCTAGATCTACTTGTTAAATTATAAATAATTTTCTTAGTAATTCCTAGTGTTTTGATTTGCAATTCTGTAATGTCAAAATACTGACATTTGTTGTCTATTTCTGCTTTTTAGAGAAGTGTATTAATTTCACTTGCCCCTCTTTTGATTGGGTCTGATATTATTTTAGGGAGTCTAACTTTTTTAGTTATTTATATTTTCTAGATATTAGATCTCTGGGAATTGTACCATACTGGGGACTCAGTACTCTTTTCTGTTGCTGGTGCATTAGACATTCAAGAGTGACTCTAGCCAGATCAGCCTTGGTGAGTGGAAGTGCATTTGTTGAGTTCGTGCATAGTTTCTACCCCTGCCTGCTGCTATGGCTACTTTGTTCATGAGCCTATTAGACAATGTCAGCAATGGCTGAAGAAAAATGTTGACTGCTATCTGGAGGATGGGTCATCATACCCACTTGACTATTAAAGTCCTTTTCTGTGTAGATTATTTTTTGGTGTCTACATGGGACACAAATGACTACATCCTTTACTATATGGAGAGGTCTACCCACATACCTCTTCCCCATGTGTATACACCACCAATTTTTCAGACATGTTCCTTCCCCATCACTGACCATCTGGTCATGTCACTGACCACAGCCCATGAAATAGTATCTAGTACCTGGCCATAATTTTTCTTTCAGGAAAAATGTATAATCGGGTGCACTGGACAAAGTTCTCCCCACTGCAAAGATTTTCCTTCATTGCTATTCTTCAGAGATGTCCTGATAAGGGGCTATAATGCTGCAGTCATCTAACTGTGGATGGTATCTGCTTAATGTGCAGAACCATTTGTAAAGGAGGGCCTGCCCCTTCCTGGTTCTGGGATGTCTGCTTACCCTGACCACTTCATTCAGTGGAGCCAGGTTAGACTGAGGTCACCAAGAACCATTGCCCCTGGAGGACAGCATCTTCAATGCTCTGCTTCACAAGATTTCCTGTTGACATTTTAGCCAGTAAAGGTACTTACTTTCAGGAATTAAATACACTTAAATACACAAATTGATCACTATGGACCCAAAGAGATGACAGACACATTGTGGCATTTTATATTTATGTATTTACTTAAAACTCAAAGAAGTTATACAAAAATTATTCATGTGGGTTGTCAAATTGGCAAGGTATAATTTAAACAGATTTCAAATATGTTTTAATAATTGCATGCCATTTCACATCTATTACAGAGATAAACACTTAGAGGATATTTTTATTTTAGTTATACAGAAGCATGTACTGTTCCTTCTTGAGAACTATATGTTCAAACTCATTAAGTGATGCTCATGAGAAAAATAAGTGTTAATTATGTTTATAATGAAAAGTAATATATAAATAAAATATGTTGATATCACATTCATGAATATTAAAAACATTGAAAAGGGTCTATGCTATGCTTATGATAGCAAGTTGCATTTATGTGAACATTTAATTTTCACCTGTAGTCTAGTGAGGAAGACATTTTAAAATGCAAATTTAGATAAATGGAAAAAGGGAGTTAAGTACAAAGAATTGGACAATATTTTAAGTTTAGATTTAGGAAAAATGATTGTGAGATTTACATATTTTAATGAAAATCATTACTTGACTGAAAGCAAATGGTTAAGGTATTTCTCTATATGCTTATTTAATAAATAGTTTATATTTTCCTAGGTTAAACAACTTTAAAAACTGAATTATTTTATTATTATACTGCTAATGTTTCAGAAACAATCATGTGCAAATGGTGCAAATAATAGATTACTAAAAATATCTCAGGAAAATTTTTCTCATAAACTGACAAGTTGACTTGGGAATTAACAAGGAAAGAGAAAGTATCTAAGATAACCAAAATAATTTTTAAAAAGAAGAGCAAAGTGGAAAGGTATGCATCATTTGATTTCAAGATTTACTATTAAGTGACAGTGAGTTTCATACTATGCAGTTACTTGTGTATAGACATACAGATTGATGGCACAAAATGAATAGTTTAGTAGTGCATCTACACTTGCATGGTGATTTCAGTATTGGTAAAGGTGTTGAGGATGTTTGGTAGAGAAATGATAATATGTTTTAAAAAGTGATAAGAAAGTTGAATAACTATATGAGAAAAATAATATAAAACTATTAACTGATACCATTTATAATAATTAACTCAAAATCGATCATTAACCTAAATCTAAAAACTAAAACTGTAGGTCTTCTGGGATAAAAAAAAAAAAAAGGGAGAAGGGTCTTGTAGTTTTGGATTAGGCAAAGATTTTATAGCTTAAGACAAAGACCACAAACCAAAAATATAGAAAACAATAAATGGAATTTTGCCTAAATTAAAATTATCTTGCTCTTCAGTAGTCACTATAGAAAGCGTAAAGGCAATATACAGAATAGGAACAACTATTTAAAAAACATATCTGATAAAGACTTTTATATAAATGCATAAAGAACACTTATAATTCAATAACAATACCATAATAAAAAGGTGAGGAGGTTAGAGCATGTAATCTACCAAAGAAGATAAATTAATGATAATTAGATATATGAAAATATATCTAACATCAATAGAAAAAAAACAAATTGAACCATGAGACATCATCACACATATTTAAGAAAAATTAAAATTCAAAACCATTAGCCATATCGATGTTTGGTGAGAATATGGAGTAACGAACTCATAAATTGCTGGAAAAAAATGTCAAATCATAGAGACACTTGGGAAAATACTTTGGAAATTGCTTATAAAAGTAAACTTAGGCTTTTACTTCATCACTTTTTGTTCCTACATACTTTCCTATGAGAAATTAAAAGCTATAGCCTCCCAAAGATCTTTATGTGAGTGCTCATAGCAACTTCTTTTTGTAATAGCTGAAAACACTTGTAAATGGATAAAAGTGTTGTCTAATACCTATGACATATAATTATAGCAACAAAATGGTTAAACTACCCAAATGCACAAAAAGAGGATTGACTATCAAAGGCAATATGCTAAGTGAAACAGTACTCACAAACACAAAATGTTACATTGTATGATTCCATGAACATGGAAGAGGCAGATCTATATCATTTAAAAGACCAGTGGTGACCAAGAATCAGTTGTAGAGAAAGGGTTTAGACTACAACAGGTCAAATGGGCACTTTGTGGGGTAGGGTAAATGTTCTATATCTTGACTGATAGTAGTTATAAGACTATGTATACATTTGTTGAATTAAATAAAACTGTATTTTTAACTGATGAATTTTATTGCTTGTTAATAATTCAATAAAAATTATGTAAATAATATTGTCTATTTGTAGTATATGAATTTGTTGAGCAGTTTGGGAATGCATAATACTTTTACCACAATAGACTGTCTTGCTTGCAAAGATAATATATAACTATTTAAATGTTTTTTTGTACAGTTTAGTAGAGGTTAGAACTTTTTGGTTGTAAAGATCTTTTGCTTTCTTTTTGAAGTTGACGTATTATTGATATTATTAACATTATTAGACGTTATTTCTATTGTGCACAGAATCTTCCTTCCTACCATGTTAGCTGTTACTGGTATGGTATAATTCTACTGGCAATAATTTTTAGTAAATTACTTAAAGTATCGCTATTAATTTTTTATATTTTTCTTTTAAATTTGACAAATCATCTTATTTTTTCTATGAGAATTATAAAATGCATAAATGTGGAAAACTCCCTTATTAAGTGTCAAACCCAGGGAATAATTCTGCATTGGTATCGTCTTTGCTCTGACTCTGGGTTCTAGCGTAGGAGTGACCTTCGCCTCTTCCTGAAGAGTAAAGAGGCCTTGTGTTAGCCTGCTCAGTGCAAAGGCCTCTGTTCATTTGAGACTTTGATGCTCATTTGGTATTTTCTTAGTTTTACAGTCATTTGCAGTGTGAAAAGACTGAGAATTTCTTAAATGACTGAGTCCTGAATCATTTAAAATAAATTTTCTTTTTTTTTCTGTTACATTTCATTATTAGCAGCAAGAAAAGATGAGGAAGCACCTTTGAACTTTTCTTAGGTTTCTCCTTAGACAAATCATTCAGTTCCTTAGTCACATTTTCTATTTTCTATACAGCTCCCTTTAGCGTTCCTAGTCTTTATGACACTATACAATAAAGAACTTCCCTATTCAGTTTTCAAAGAGATTTTCTTTGCTTTCCAATAAGCTCTCACCACAGTGCATTCAAAGTTCAAACATTCAGTGAGTTCAAGGCCTTTAAAGTTTTCAGGAACAATCACTTCACTGTGCCCTGCTTCATTTCAAAGCAATTTCCAAATTC
Source organism: Dasyprocta punctata (assembly GCA_004363535.1). NCBI lineage: Eukaryota > Metazoa > Chordata > Mammalia > Rodentia > Dasyproctidae > Dasyprocta > Dasyprocta punctata. The sequence continues at coordinate 2,638 of RJWM01052528.1, read as the reverse complement.
AAGATTTTTGCAATGACAATTTGCAACTTCTGATACTAACATTTAAATCTGTTATCTATTTCTGCTTGATAACGTACTACAAAATTTGGTGGTTGAAATAACAAACATTTATTATCCATTCGCTTCTGTGGGTCAGGAAACCAAGAGCATCTTGGCTTCTTGTTTCTACCTATTGGCCTCCAATGGGACTGCAAAGAAGGTTCACTTGGGATAGAATTATCTCAAATTTTAACCAAGGTAGGATTCATATCTAAGCTTGTTCTGTCTTGGAATGCCACAGACTATCTACTTCAAGGTGTAAGAATGAGATTGCTTCATGACGAGCCAGCTGCTGCAAGTCAGAGCAAGTCAGAGTTCCAAAGACAAAGGCCACAGTCTTCTTATGAGCTAATGTCAGGGTACCACTTACTTCTGCCTTGCTGTACCTACTAGAAGCAAGTCACTACTTTCATCAGATATTTGAGAGTAGAGAATGACAGAAGGTCTTCAATTCAAGAAGGCAGGATCCCTCGGCTTGGAAACAGTGTGTGTAAGGGTTGTGAATGGGGAGCTTCTTTACAGCTGCATACTTCGAAGTTTGCACAAAGATATACCAGTAAGAATTTGGGATTGTCCATAATATTGTGCTTCATATTGGCCACATACAGAAGGATTTTGCAAAATATATTTTATACTGAATATCTTAAGTAGGAAACCACAAGTATTTTATGAATGGAAAGTAATCTCAGTGTATCCTTTAACTTATATCTTAGTATATTCTTATCACATGCTGGAGAATTAACAATTTTTCAGATTTCTCACTTTTGTCTTATATTCATCTGCACTTTGAAGAAGAAAACCACTACTTAAAACATTGAAGTTTCAATGAGAATTTTTAAATTCATTTTTTTCAATACAGAAATTTCTATAAGACTTACCATAAGCTATCATACTGCCATGTCTATTTACATTATGTCTCCACAATGTTTAAGTTTATAAAGTTACTTAAAGTACAAAATTATACTTAGTTCTGAAAAAGTATACTGAATTAGTTAGGGTTTAGTAAAAACTGCTTTCCTATAAGAAATTATTTTCATAAATGAGATTTTTAAAAAGGATAAAAGTGGCAAAAAGGAAACTAGAGATTTATAGCTACATGATGTTTCTATTACCCTTGAGCAGGAAAACCAAAGGGAAGTGGTGGTATTACTAAGCCTAGAGGAGAGCTATCCTGCACTGTTGCTCAGACTACTGAAGAGGACCTATGGTTCAGTCGTGCTCAGAATGGAGAAGAGAGAACCATTCAACTTGATACTTCTGAAATGCTAGATCCCAACTGCTTATTTCTGGGTTCTTATTCATATCCCATAGGAAATGACATGTGGTTGCTGGGTGTGTCAGTATAAGCAAGATTCTGGACCTACCTGTACTAACTAGAGAGGTCACAAGACTGGTGAGCTAAAAGCATTTATTCTCAGCCTGTAATCTTCCAGTGATGACCACCACCAGATGAGGTTAATCTCTACCTGTAATGGAGCTGACTGAGACACTCAAGATAAGTTAAGTTCTTCTTACAACAGAATATTATGCTCTAAGTTTCTTGAAGTTTTGAACATGTAGAAAGCTCTGAGCTTTCTTAAAATTGCCATATATATTTACTTTCAGGTTATTAAGAACTGTGATTCGACAGATACTGGTAAAACAACATGGTTGCAGATTGACTTTCTAACAGACAGGTGCTAGGAAAGACTTGAACTGTAAGATACTTTCTAAGGATAAACATATGTAACGAAAAAAATGAAAATGAAGAATTAAATTCACCAATATTTCTCAAACTTTACCATCAGAATCACCCAAAGTTTTTTTTTTTTTAAACAAAAATTGCTGATATTCACTCTTAGAATATCTGACTTGATATTTATGTGAGGAGTTCAAAAATTGTTGGCACTGCTGGTATGGGTTTTGTATAAAGGAGGCCTAACTGTATCGCAAGTTGAAGAAAAGCCTTGACCAACCTGGCAGAAAGCTTTCAGAACATTGCTCATCTAACATCTTGTTGGATCAAAAGGACCAGGTCCTTGGCTCATCTCTCTCAGTCACTCTATTTGAATTTTCTTCTGAAAGAATATATTGTTGTCCTCTAAATAGTTGTTCAGATTACTGACTTTAGACTGGCTCACTTGCAGGGGTTTAGGTTCTTGCATGTTTCTCCCCAGTCTGTGCTCTTGCTGACTTACAGGCCAGGGCTTAGCTGCCTTCCTGGTTTACCCCGGTCTGTGCCCTGGTTGGGTCACAGGCAGGGCCTTAGCTGTCTTCCTGGTTCTCGCTGGTCTGTGCTCTGGCTGGCTCACAGCTGGGAGTGCAGCTGCTTTCCTGGCTCTCCCTGGTCTGCATACCACCTGGCTCACAGGCAGGGGCATAGGTTCCTTCCTTTTTTTCCCTGGCCCACACTCTGGCTGACACAGGCAGGTTTTATGAGTTTTATTATAGTAAACCTTGAGTATTTAACAAGGAAAAATAAAAAATATTGAATTTTTAATATTTATTTAGTGCTTATGAAAAAGCATCAAAATTTTCAGTATCAACTGTTTTCTGTTGTTGAAAAGATAACAGCAGAAATAAATTTCTGTATGAACTACAATGAAAATACCAATGTAAT
>RJWM01052527.1:0-10086 GCA_004363535.1 Dasyprocta punctata | reverse complement strand
TGTTCTCAGAGGGCCTCTAGCATCAGCGAGACATTCAGAAAGACAATGAGATTTGGGATAAATGGAAGTAATTTACTTTCAAGAGATTTTCATCAATTGTAGTTGGGTTAGAGGAAACTTCACCCAAGTTATTTCTTTCAGCCTCAGGCTGGAAAATTTTATCATCTTGTTTACCTAGTAAATGAGGCTGTCATGGAGCTGCAGTAAAATATATAACCAGTAGTCACTCAAAACATAAGTTGAAATATGAATTTAGACTGATGAGATGCAGTGGAAACCTAGGGCCAGCCAACAGAAAATGATGCAAGGGGCGTGTCTGCAGAAAGAAAGATCAAAAGGTGATTTCTACCATTCATTTACCTTTGGCGCTTACTACCTCACTTTTTGCATTATTTGACCTTATTTTGAAATAATTTTAGATTTACAGAAATGCTATGAAGATAATAGAAAAAACTTCTTCTTCTTTTATCCTTTCTTTTTCATTAGCATCTTATGTAACCTTACCACATGGACCAAAGCTAACAAATTAACTTCAGGGGGCACCACAGGATGAACAAGAGTGTGCGTGTTACTCAGATTTCACTCTTTTGTAGTCATGTTTTTTTTTCTGAGAAATGATCCAGCCCAGAATGCCATGTGACATCCACTCGCTGTGACTTGTCAGTAACTATTCCTCCTCAGTCATGTCCTCCTGGCCACCAGGTGCTCTGGTCTCGAGACCTTCCCTTGTCTGAAGAGAACCATCAGGACCACGTGAGGAATGCAGCTCGCAATGGGTGTGTCCAGAGCTTCCTTACGATGAGAAGAGACTGTATACATTTCTCATTTTGTCATGTGGTGGAGTGCATGATGGCAACATACTTTTCCACTAGAGGTGCGAATATCAATCCTTTTCATGATTTTCCACTGTAAGTTATTCTGCTTACCTTCTCCAATGGGTCATAACCTGGGGTGATTTTGTTCCCCAGAACACATTTGGTAATATCTGGAGATATGCTTATTCATCATAGATGGAGCTGGGGGTACTTTTGATCCAGCAAGCAGAAGCCAGAGCTGCCGCTAAATCCCCCATGCATAGGATTGTCCCCGTGTGGAAAGACAGGACTGAGGTCCAGGCCTCCTGCTACAACAGCAGCAATTCCCTGCGCTCAGCCCACTCTCCAGGGAAGTGAATTAAGGTTTATCTTCCATAGGAGTCATATTAGAGGAGTTCTGGACATCTGTTAAAGACAGCATAGTAATCAAACATTTTTTTCCAGGAGGTACTTTGAGGCTATGCAAATTTCTGTTTCTTCTAACGTTTCCACTCATTAATTTTAGAATTCATCAATTGCCTGGAGCAATCATTACAGTGGTGTGCTAATGGCAATTTTCTATTTCCTTCATTGCTTCTACATTTATTAAGCCTGCCTTGCATTTTTAATTAGTGTCTCAAGTAGCCTAATTTGAGCATAAGTAAGTGGATTTATTTCTTGCCTCACCAGTAGAATGGGTCTGAAAAATATCTTCCTGTCTTGTTCATTTATATTCTCGTTCATTTGTCCATGCATCTACTTATCCAACAAATATCTGCTGAATGCTTATCACACACTATGCATTTTTGTTTTAGGCTTTAGAAACACAGTGGAAAATGAAATAAGCATAATCCTTGTTCTTTCTCTAGTCCTTGGATAAGAGAAGAAAGAATAAAAAATAAGGGATCCAATATTTTTATGGGGGCTAACAGCGTCTTGTTAATCAGAGAAATAGTCTGACGTGAATAGCACTCCTCTTGTATCTGGTTGCGGGTGCAAATTGTTGACTTGCTTTCAAGGTGGAAGGGGAAAGCGCATCAAGAAGTAAAACGACAGGAAACTAGAAGGCAGTAGGAGAGAAATGGGCTGCTCCTGACCTGGTGTCACGGGGCAGGGAGCACTTGCTGGAGCACTCAGGGCCCGTATGGTGCTGGGGCTCTCGAGTGGCCGCAGTGTCACAGGCAGCAGGGGCTGCGCGGGCTGTCTGATGGGTACTCACGCCCACACACCCACGGGTGTGCAAGTTGTGATGGGGAGGGTCTGAGTCGGTTAGGAGGCGAGAACCAGGTTGACACAGTTGAAGGATCAATAGTGTATCAGTCTGCCTTTCATGGGAAATATAATGTTTTATAGTTGATACATTGTGTCGACTTGAGAAGTTTAGAAGTTTAACTAAAAGACTCAGCAGGAAGTCAGGGTTCTTACTTTGTAAACATCCTGAGCCTGTGTGAGAAGAGAGCAAGGAGATACAGTGAGTGCTGTACCCACCCTGGAGGCGGGGTAGGCTGTGTACAATATAAGGGATGAAAAGAGGCCTGCTTTTCCCCATCTTTACCCTACTTCTTGTCGCTTGTGGCTGCACCCTGCCTTGGAGTATGCTGAGTATGGACTGAAACCTCCAAAAACTGTAAGCTAAATAAGCCTTTCCTTCTTTCATTTTGGATGTTGGGTATTTTGCCCCAGCAACAAGAGAAAAGTAATCAAGACATAATGCATCCAGATAACTCCAATAACAAGAATGCAAAGAGAGGGCCATCAACAAAACCATAGGCAGTTCAGCAGATAGGTAAGGATGCTGATTTCAAACAACAGTGCTGCCCTGAGATCATCACCGCCGTTGGCTGAACGAATCAGAGGAGGAGAGAGTGTGTTCTTGACTGAGTGAGGGTGGGTGGTTGCAGTCTGAAGGTGTGGGGCTACTGCTCAGGAGGCAGCACGCAGGCCGGGAGTGACAGGAAAGACCCTGGGGACTCTTTCTCCTGCTGGCCTCCTATACTGCCGACTGCAGAGCAGACCAGCCAGCAAGGGTCTCAGTCTCCTCTTCACACTGCCCACGGCTGGCTTCAGTGAGGGTCCCAGGCAATGACGTGCTGCATACCAGCCTCCAGAGACGTGCAACAAGCAGAGAAAGGTAGAGGAGGGAGGTAAAAATCAGAATTAGCCTAGTCAGAACAGAGAGGCACTAGCTTCAGAGATCTTACCTAGGACCCGTGGGTCGTGATTTTTCTCTGAGTGACAGAGAGCCCACCAACATCACCACTACTCAGCTCTGGACCAGCTGGTCAGGGAGGTTGCAGCCTTATCCTCAGCCAGAAACCCTCACTGCATGAAATACTGCAAAGATGGTGCAAAAAGAACCACTGGGTAAAATCAGAAGCAGGACCAGCCAGCTTCCAAAGCTCCTTACTCCCCAGGGTTGGGTCTCCATGCTGCAGAGTGCAGTTCTGGACTGCGCACACAGCAGAGGAGGTGCACAGCTCAGGAGCCAGAGTGCTGGGGATGTGGCATCCCCACTAGGCCCTTATGAAAAGGACTCTAATTGTGGCAGGGGAGTACTTTTTAAAAAGTGTACAGCTGTGTTCTTCTTTTTTTCAAGCAATAAATGAGAAAGACACATGAATTCAGAGAGAGGAATTCAAACATCATCAATATGAAGGTAATTACTTTACTCCTTTGTAAATAACTGCAAATGATCTTGATTTCAGACTGGGTGGTCCTAAACTGAATAACTTTCCACACAAATTGATAGATGTCACCTGGCTTTCTACTAACTCTCCTCCAACTCTACACAGCAGATGACTTTCTATACATCAATATGTCTACTAGGATGGGGAGGAAAAATTAATGATCTCTCTCTCTTTAGTTCTTTCCCCATGCATAGTCTTTGCTCATTATGACAGTTAATTTCGTGTGTCAAGTTGACTGAGCTAAGGGGTGCTCAGATACTGCCAAAATGTTGCATCCGCACATGTCTTTGAGGGCATTTCTGTACAAGACGAGCATTTGAAAGAGCAGAGTAAGAAGAGAAGACTGGCTGCCACCATTGGAGCCCACACCTTCAAATCTTTTGGGAATCCAACTGGGACACAAGTTGGAAGAAGGATGAACTTGTTCTCTCGACGTGGTCTGAGGCAGTACCTGTTCCTAACCTGAGACATCGGTGCTCCTGGTCCTCGAGGTGCTGGAGTCACACTAAGACTTATACTACCCACTTCCAGTTCGCAGACTTTCGAGTTCATACAGATTCACACAGTCAGCGTTTCTGTCTCTCCAGCTTGCAAGAGACCAATCACGCGGTTTCTCAGCCTCTTTAACCACGTTGGTTTGCCTGATGGTTTGGGGTCATTATGGTGGTGTAAAAATGATAGCTATTTATGAGAACTCACTGTTGGAATTTTGAGTTTTGATCTTTTCTTCTGGGCTAGTGATATGTGACTCAGTACTCTGACCTAATGCTGGAGGCGGTAGCAAGCCACAGCTCCCACTCAGCCAAACAATCATGAGGAGAAACATCAGTGCTCTGTAATGCATGGTGTGCTGACCTATAGCATTCAGTAGGATGGATGTATTAATTGCATTTTTGGCAGGATATTTTCAATTTGCAGTGGTTTCGCTGGGCCATAAACTCTTCATAAATCAAGGAGTATCTTTGTATAGTATCTATCAGTTTTGATTCTCTGAAGAACCCTAAAATAGTCATGCAGAATATGTAAGTGTCAAGTAAAACTTTCCCGTGAGTGATGACAGCTATCCAATCACCAGGTCTGTTTGTTTAGAACTCACAGCACTGTCTCATGAGACAATTTGTCCCTGGACTTAGGCCAGTTAACCTGAAGTCCTGATGACCTGAAGACAGGATAGATTTTAATGAGTATTTTTCAGATGAACAATTTTTTGTTCACATTTTAACAAAATTGCATGGAAAAGGCAAAGGCTCTGTGTTGGAAGCATGCAGGTCTCCATGCACAGTTTTTGTTATTTTACTGGTAGCGTTTCTTAGCTATGGTACACACAGTAAAGCACATGTATTTTAAGTGTACATCTTGGCCAGTTTTCGAATGAAGATACAGAGCATGTGTCTCCCTAGAAAGTTCTCCTGAGCTTCTCCCTAGCCAACACTTCCTTAACCTCTTCAACCTCTTATCCTTCCATTCCTCTCCCAACTTCCGTCCTCATGGGTTCATTGATTCAAGAAATTAGAGTTCATATAGCATTTTCAGAACAGGAGTCAGAACCCACACAGTCTTGTGTCTGGCTCATTTGGCTTAATATAAAGCTTCTGAGAGTCACGTATGTAGTTGAGCATAGCAATGATTTTGTTGTTTGAACAATCATTTTGTATTCCATTGTATACATACATGATGTACTGTTGATACATTATCTTCTTTGTTGTGCATTAGGCTTATTGTAATTTTAACTATTATGAATTTAACAGTCCTGAGAATTCTTGTCTGTAGCCTTTGGTGAACAGTTTCTGCTGGGTGTTGTTATAGTTTCAATTGTGTCTTCCTAAAATTCCTATCTTGAAGTCCAAACCCCTTATTCTGTGTGCAACCAGAGTTCTTGACCTTGGATGGGGTATAACAGTGGTTCTTCCTTACATGTTTGGTCTTTTTGGTTCTTAGGTTTGAACTAACGTTTTTGAGAGACACTGGTTGTAACAAGCCTGGCTGGGTGTCCGTGGAAGGAGGTCGTCCGCCAGAATGAGGAGGTGGCTCACGCCAGGCTTACTGAGCACATGGGCGGCAGAGCCAGCCAAGTGCCTGCTTCCCCCAGTCTCTGGGGACATTGCCAGGCGCTCCAGCGCTCTGTGATGCCCAGTTCACTAAACTCTGCCGACCAGTCTGGCCGCCGAGACTCCTGTGCATCAGTGTGGTTGTCAGGTGGGATGGTGATGAAACTTGGTTACTGCACGGAGAGAATGAAATTCTCCACTTTTCCAACGTCCCATCCCTTTGGCCTTCCATTAGACTTGCTGTTCTCAGGTGTAAGATGCTTCAGGGTAGAGGTTCTGCTTCTCCCAGCTCCCAACTTCAGCTTCTCGACACCGTCTCCTCCGGAGACACTGCCGTTTCTCTGTCTTCTGAATTTAGTCAGATTCCGTCTTCTTCCGATGCCTTCATCTCATGTCTGCTTCTTCCTTTTCAGTCACTGACATGAGACTGCAAGAGGAAGAAGATGTGTATGTGTGGTTTCAGTCCATTACTCGGAATTACAAGTGCCTCTGAGTTTTTGAACATGTATGTAGACTAAGTGAAAAATCTATGCCTCTATAACATAGGACTTTCTCAGTCAGAAACACAGTATGCCATTATATTTCAATATATTTTTGGTACTTCTTTTGTTTGATATATTTTTTGTGCATTGAGCATGAAATTTGCTTTTTCCCATAATTTATATTTCTTTTTGGTAAAGTGAATAGTGATTGTTTTCTAAAAAATTTTATTATTCCTGCTACATAGAAAAGTTTATGATGAATTCTTGTTATATATAGCCTCTGTAATTGAGTAATGAGAATGTTTAGTTTTGTATAACATTGCCAAACTGTAAATTCCTTTCCAGAGTCATTGTACAAATTCTCATTCCAGTGGAGAATACATGAAAACATAGTTTTTCACAGCCTGTCCAGTGTCTGTTACTGTCACTATTTTATATTTCAGCTATTCTAATAAGTGCTTACTGATATCTAATTGTGGTTTTAATTTCCACTTATTTAATAATTAATGATGTTTTGTATCTTTTCTATAGGTATTAGATATCTGAATATCCCTGTTGGTGGAATATCCCTCATCTTCTCATTTTCTATTTGGATTTTTTCTTTTTCTTAAGTTTACTTGCACATTTGAGATATACATAATGATCACATTCCTCTTAGGGAATTTGTAGCTGTGCATGATATATCTTGATTCTTTTTTATTTTCCCATTCCCTTTCCCTCCCTTCAACCCTTCTTTCTCTCCTTATTTACAAAGCTTTGTTTTCATTTTATCCTTCTTTTTTCATTAATTTTTTTCTTTCCCTCCTGACCCCCTCCCAGCTTTTTTTCTTTTGAACAATTTCTTCCTATTTCTTTCTATAATCTGATCTGAGTCCTTTGACTGATATGTAGTATGCAAATATTTTTCCACTGTGCAAGGTTGTTTGCACAGCAAAACTTTAATTTTGATAAACTCCAATTAGTTGATGTGAACACAGAAATCTTTCATTTGTTTCTATCTTATTTGACTTATTTCATCAGAACTTTATTCTTTTCAGGATTTAAGTCTTGTAGGTGCCTAGCTAGATTTACACATAGAATTTTTTACCAACCGTAAATTTTATTATATTTGTTTCAATGGTAGCATTTTAATATGTTTTGGTCCAATTCTTTTTACACCAAATGAAAACACACTGAACATATGCCTGTGGGTAATTTTAAACTATGATTATACAATACACATAACTTTCTATCTTGCGTTCTTTACTTCACGTGAACTCAACAGTAGTTCCCAGGCCATGGAAAGTCTAAAAGAGGTTTAGTTTATAATGACTGTGCCGTTTCCTTTAACTGCTAATCCTGTGCCGTGAGATAGAAACGTTTTTATGTGAGTTTGCATTGCATCTGGCCACTTTTCTGCACTTTCTAGTCCAGTTCACTATTATACTATTAATTTCAGTTTCAACCTGTTTGTTGATGATGAATTTATGAAAATACAGTTGGTGGCTCTGTTTTGATACTGTGTTTTATGGACTTGTTCAACTCTTTTAGTAGCTCCAGGAGTTTGTGCACTTGCTGAAATTTTATATGTTAACCATTATGCTTTGTGCCAGTAAGAACCTTGTTTTCCCCTTTCCAAACCGTGTGGTTCTCCTGTTTCACCGCGCCGACTGGAGCTCCTGGCGCTGGCTGAGCTGCAGGTCTGAGCGCTGGGCTCTCGTCCTTTGTACCGCTTAGTGAGGGAACGTGCACATATTTCTTATGAAACCATCTGGACTTAGAATTACTTTTTCAAGAAGATATTTTAGTGTTTAGTTCACATTCAGATCCATTTTCTTGGTAGTCTGATTATCAGCTATTTAGTTCACTGTGTACATCGTCATAGCTGAGGTAGATTTCAAGGGACGGCTCCGCCCCTCTCAGCTGTCCAGCCTCTGTGGAGAGCTGCTCAGAGCGCTCCATTGTTGTTGTGTTGAGGTCTGCAGGATCTGGGGAGATCCGAGCTCTTTCGTTCCAGATATTGCTAATTTGCCTCTTCTCTTTTTATCATTGTCACTCTTGCTAACGGCTTATCAATTTTATTGATCCTCTCAAAGAACCAGCACTTGACTTCATTGATTTCTTTATTGTTTGAGTTTTATTACTTGATTCTCATCTTCCCGGTTTCCATCCTGGTCCTCGCCTTCAGTTTCTCTTGCTCCTCTTCCCAGGGTCTGAGGAGTCCAGCCCCTGCTTAGCCACCCACGTGGGATCTTTGCAAGCGCAGCCACACCCAATGCAAAGGCCTGGAAGCCCCAGGCTTGGCGCCCAGCCTGTGCAAGCGGCCCGAAGGCGGCCACGTGAGGTCTCCTGCCCCCGGCAGCCAGGCTCGAACCCAAACCCACTCTCCGAGCACAGCCGCCTTGGTTCGCGCACCTCTGCGTGCGCCTCCAGCCAAGGCCTCCTTCAGGCCTGTAGCGAGGCCTCCTGAGTGGGGGAAGAGGGAGAGGGTCTGGAGTTAACCTTTTTCTTTTCTGATTCACTACTTAGCATTTTCTGCTCTGCGTCTTTCTGTCCTCTGCTCCCCGGGGTCCCACACATATAAAATACAGGGCCTTAGGTTCAGGATTCCCTGGTAGGGAGGCAGTCTTCTGTCTGCTATTCTTAACCGCTGACTGGGGACAGTCATAGGTAGTGAGCTTCCTCTAGCTTTGAATCCTGCTTGCATGGCCTCAGGGTGAGTTTGAAGACAGGAGTGTTATTTTCATTTGGTTCGTTGTCTTAACTGGCCGCTCCGATTCCTGGCAGCTGAGCAGGCCGCAGCTCAGCCGAGCTCCTGGCGAGCAGGCACATGAAGCAGGGCAGCCACCTGAGCACAGCTCCATTCTGGAGGGGCACGGCCTGATGATGTCATGGGGCGCTTCGGGAGGTGCTCGTGGGGAGCACGGAGGCGTTCCAGCAGTGGGTGACGGGTCATTTGCAAGTCACGGGGTCCCAAGCAGCACCTTGGCCATGGATCTTAAAAGCTGCCAGAGGATGCTGTAAGGCGAGGTGCAGCTGACCTGCAGGCGTGGGGGTGCTCGTGGAAGCCCCAGGGCACAGGCGGAGGACACTCGCGCTTGTGCACAGATGACTTTTGTTACTGAGGGGGATTTTGGTTTTTGTTTTCAGCCCTGGCTAAGCTCCCCTTGGGTGCTGGATTCAAGTTTCTACAGAGGACTCCAGAGAAAGCAAAAGAAGAGATTTCTTGGCTGTGCTTGTGGCCCCTGATGACAGGACCAGCAGTCTCTGAGGAGCTCCACAAGTTAAGTGTCTCTCAGTAGCTCCTTGGCACTGGTAAGCACCCTTTGATGTAATGAGCTGTTGAAACTTCATAAGAAAAAATATGGAACCATCTGGTGTTGCTTATCCCAGCTGCCCAAGGGAACCCTGGTGACTTAAACAGATTCCTTCAGAGGTGATCTGACTACAGTTAGTAAGGCAGAGAGGCACAGTTTGGGGTGCACCCCTGTGACTACCTGATGGCAGCTTTCCTGGGGCCACAACGTGCAAGGAGCTGTCCCAAGTCAGTAACTGCTGTGGTCTTGGAGCTGAGTGGGTTTCTCTGCACAGCCCGGAGTCCCAGCTGGAAATACCTGCTCGCTGACCGCTGCTTCACTGGGCTCTGTGCTCCCTCTGCCCTCCCAGAAGTCATGTGGCCAAGTCCTGTCAGACGGTCCAGCAACGGTCTGCCTTTGGCGTACACCGCACTGTGTCCAGCTTGTCCATATTATTATTTTTTCCTGTGCAATACTAGAGATTGAACCCAGTATCTCTGCATTGAGCTTCATCCCCAATCCTTTTTTATTACTTTGTGATAAGGTCTTGCTAAGTCATATGGGGGGCGGGGAGCTGCTGCTTTGTTTTTATTTTAAAACAAAAGTGTCGGGCGCCTATCCCGGCCGGTAGGAAGGCACACAACAGAATCACAAGCGACACAGCAGAAGACTTTATTCAGCTCGGAGCCAGCTGCAGCGGGAGACCTCTACATGCCCACCGCTGGTGGGTCCTACGTGTCCCCGCGGAGGTGCCTCACACACGTCCGCTCCCCGCGGCTCTCAGCGTGCACTCTCGCCGC
>RJWM01052526.1:0-10086 GCA_004363535.1 Dasyprocta punctata | reverse complement strand
ATCTATTACCTTCAGAAAAACATGCCTTAAAACTGCACCCTTTAAAAACAGCTAAATTGCAAAAAGAAAAATACTATCAAATTTTCACACAGAATAATGGAAGTGTTTTAGGAAGCTGAATTAATTAGAAATATTACAGACAGTCAGACAGGGACAGGCCCTTGAAGGAGCCAGTGTAGAAGACCAAAGATCTTGTAACTGTGGAGGAGATGGATACCTCCTGCTGTGGGCCAGACCTCAAGACAAAAAAATACACCCACATCCCAAGGATTGATAAACTAAATAGGTCTCTATCACCCTGAGGAATCCAGGAGTCACTAACCCAACCTCCGACAGGCCAAAGGCCCTGTTCTGTATTCATATCCTCTTGCTATGTGACTTGCCTCCCCATTTGATCCCAATGTAATCAATTTTATGTGAGTAATTACACTCATAATCTTATTGGTTGACCATAGTTTTGTCCCACCTGATGCTTGCCTGACTTGCAAGTTCCCATTTTTCCCCACTTCACCTCATGGTTTTGCTCTATAAAAAATCCTAGAAAAGGCACAGTCCTTGGCAACCCACTCAGGACCCCTTCTTTCTCTCAGACAGAAGTTTGCTTTATCTAAATAAGTATATTCTGCTCTTAACCGCCATTGTTCCTAAAATTCATTCTTTGGTTTTAAAGAACAATGCTTTGGAAAACTGTCCCCTATGAAAGCTGAGTATGTGGTCTGTTGCTGGATGCGTGCACAAAATAAGACACACACACACACACACACACACACACACACAGGTGTTCACACTAGAAACATTTGTGAACCAAATTGGAAATACCCTATTGATTCAAGGGAATGAAACTTTCAACCTACTAGATGTCTGTTATGAGTTTGTCTTCTCTAAAATTGAAGAATGAATTTTAGGAACAATGGAGGTTAAGAGCAGAATATATTTATTGAGAGAAAGAAAGCTTCTGTCTGGGAGAGAGACAGAAGGAGTCCTGAGTGAGCTGCCAAGGACTCTGCCTTTTTAGGGACTTTTATAGAGCAAAATCACGAGCTGAGATGGGTCCAAGGTGGGGAAAACATGGGAACTTGTAAGGTGGGCATAAGGTGGGACAGAACTATGGTTAACCAATAAGATTAATTGCTCAGATAAAATTGATTAAATCGGGGACAAAAGAGGAAGAGAGTCACGTAGCATGTGGGCATGCTTAAAGAGCAGTAACTCTTCTCTTAGTAGGTTGGGATGGTGACTCCTGGCTTCTTCAAGGTGATAGAGACCTATCTAGAATATCAGTCCTTAGGATGTGGGTGCGTTTGCTTGGTTTTTGTCTTGAGCCTATTCCACAGCAGGAAGTCTCTGTCTACCACACAGCAGCAAGGTATCTGGTCTTCTGCACTGGTTCCTTCGAGAGCCCAACCCTGTCTCATTGTCTATAATATTTCTATCTAGCTCAGTTGCCTGTAACACTGTCTAAGACATCAACAAAGGTAAATGAACTTCAACTATTAAAAAATACTATAATGTCTATAGTGTAGACAGATCTCACAAGTACAATACTGAACTAATGCAAGCCAGAAAAACGTCAGGCATGTTATATGGTTCCATTTGTGCAAAATTTAAATGAAGAGAAACTAACATAAATATGAAATCATTTGGATAATACCACCTCTGTGACATGAGGGTTTTTAGGAACCTGTCTTATAATGTTAGCGTTTCCTTACCCTCATACTGGTTATGCACACATGTTTCTTAAGACCAAATGAATGGACAGAAAAGAAAAATTTTTTGTGTTTGATCTTGCAAAGAGAAGAGGAATCACATTTTCTAGGGAAGGTTCAGTGCTTAGTTCTTGTGTACTCTCCCCATATTTCCTTTGGCATTTTCTCCCAGGGTCAATACCTGTCCTTACCACCCTCTGGACATTGTGCCAAAGAGAGTTCAAGGCCAGCTTTACCGGTCTGCATTGTTAGGCATCTTGTAAGTATTAACATTCAAGTTCACGTGAAACAAAAGACTGGAAGTTTGTTTCCTTTCAGCTTGATTTGCTTGTAAATTTGAGAGCAGCTTGCAGCTGCTTGCAGCCATCGGTGAATCTGTCTTTCTTTCCAAGGAAGCTCTAAATAATTATCTTCTGACTGCAACGGAAGCAGTCAGAAGCCACACATGCAGTAAGTCAGCACAGACTGATTCAGCTACTGTAGAGTGTGTGAAATCCTCCCGGGCAGAGGCAAGATGTTCTTCAGATGTCAAAGAGCCTTAAGTTCCTAAACTAACAGAGGAAAGCGCTTGTCCTTGGGGGCTGTATCAGTTCACCTCTACTGGGAAATCCAGCCCTTCCTGTCTCCAGGGGAGTCTGTCAGCTCCTTTTAGATTCCCTGCCTTTGTTGCCAGAGTAGCTATTCAGAGCCCCTATTGTGAAGGCCATTTGGGAAAAAGCAACACGTCAACCTTTTCTGACACAAATTGGCAAGATAAGTGCCTCCTGACTGTACTTTCTCAGTTGGGCATTTTGTAATCCTGTAGGAAAGTGTTGTAGGGCAATTAAAAAAGGCTAGTAGAGAACTGAAAGTTCCTCCCTTAAAATCATGTCTTCAGGGGTGCGCAGTCTTGAGACTGCGTTGCTGGAATTGAGTAGCAAAGGTCAATTCAGCGAGCACTTCCAGTGTATACGCAAGGCCCCGTCCTAATGCTGCAAACTGTATACCAGTGGATTGATATGGTTTTGCACCTTGACGAGCTTGTCCTCTAAAGTATACACAGAATACATCAGGTCGTAGTCAAGCCAAGTTTTAGTGGGACATGAGAGCCATAGAGCAGTCAGTGTGGAGTGAAACATTCTAGCAAGTTTTCATAAATGCGATGACAGCTCAGTGGTACAGCACCTATCTGGCAAGCATGAAGTTGTGAATTCGATTCCTGATACTGAAAAAAAAAAAAAAAGAAAGAAAGTAAAAAAAAAAGAAGAAAAAGAAAAACCAACAAAACTCATAAATGTGGTGATCTGATGCAATTTCAGGTTCCCTCTTTCTACCATGATAACATTAGAAGGGTTTATGGACAAGAAAAGAAAAATAAGTGTAAACAAAACTTGCTTTTGCCAAATTTGCCTTGCGAAAACAAAAATCTCCTAAGACTTTCAGAATAGCTGTGAACGATGGAAGATCGAAGTGCGAAGGTAGGTAGTTATTTATCTAAGTATATTTTACTCTTATCTTTCAAGTGATTTTATATTAGGAATTAACTTTCTTTTTTCTGATGAATAATTTTAAAAATCACAGAAAAATGACTTTGGTTTTGCTCAAAATACCGAGAGTATTAATAACATCCATTTGTCATTAATATGTAATGTTATGGGTTCTTGACCTTTTGGGTAAGATCAGGTGTATTATTGTGTAATGTTGTATTATACTGAAGCATACAAATGCCAGTTCAGAAAATGTAAAAGCTCTATATGAAAATTGCACATCAATCAGATTAATAAGTAATAGTTCCTTGGTATTAAGCAATTCGTAACTCATTAATACACAATTTTTCAAAAAATTTGACCTAGATATTTACAGAATCACTTTCTCTCCAAGTAAGTAAATCTCAGGATGACATATTCATTTGCAGTGGGAGTTGTAGTATTTGACCTGCACATTTTCCATACAGGGAAGCAGTACTGGTGTAGCATGGAGATATTGATGTGCATATTTCCTGAACTTGGAGATGTCTTTAGAGATAGTATTTGTTTGAATAACAAGAATAAGAACTCATAGTCATATAGGCTGCACAACACATATAAATTATTAAAACAAACAAACAAACAAACAAAAGATGTCTAGAAGACCTCATTACCCAACTGAGTTCCTACCTAATCGGAATTAAAGTTAAATCACTGTAAATTTTTAATTCCATCATGTTTCTCCTTTCATGCCTTGTCTGAATTATTATCATGTGCATGGGCTTGCTTTCCTGTTTTGCATAGAATCTTCCTCAAGTTTACTTTTCACATGGTCACCAGGGTCTTGTCCTAAAGCTCAAAGTAAACTGTGCCATTTTAAAATACTTTATTACCACTTAATTCTTATTGTGATGTTTCTTTAAACAGTGGCAAATTTTTTTCAATGGAACAATACTTGCAGAATGAATACATATACAAAGAACATCTGCACTTCAGGTGGAAATGGACGTTCTTACCACTGAACGCAGAGCTACTACTTGTTTCCTTGCATGAAATTTGAAGAGTCCCTAGGTCCCCAGTGCTGAACCTATGGCACACGTGCCCCAGTGGGCATGCACAATGCTATGTTGAGCCACGTAGCCCCAGCCTCACGCCAGCACTACCCCAGCAGCTGAGCACTGAATATACAGATTTAATTGCAGTATTGGCACTTGGCAATAAATAAGTGAATTTGGGGTTGCAATTTGGGCACTCGGTCTCTAAAAGATTTTCCATCGCTACTGTAGGTGATATCCAAGGCTCTTCAGAGCTTATTTTTAAAAACCCAGGCTTAATATAAAGAGAAAAACTTAATGGTATCATATGAAGTCTATACTTAGCTCAGACCCCTGAGGTTGAAATGCAGTCTTCAAACTTCACAAGAGAGAAAGTTGTTATTATTCATAAGGTGAGGACAGAAAGTTGCAGAGTAATCTCTGTACAACCAGAATTCTGTGTGCTTTTAAGACACTTCACATGAAAAAGGCTTTGGTGTTTTCCATGTCCACCTTGCCAAGGTATTTGAGATTTTTTTTCAATACATTACAAATGAAATAGATACACCAAACTCTAAACTCATGAATATGGCTACCATGTGGATGATTCCTTCTTTTCTTTCAGTCCTTTCCAGAAATTTTCTTATGTTGAAGGCCCAGAGAGACTGAATATAAAACCTTGGGACAGGTATCAGTTAACCACAATCATCAGCTCATCATGCTGACCTTCCTAAAACCGTTATCTGGAATTGTTGCTTTTTCATTTAATTAAATTTGCATTGGTCAGAGAAACAAAGAAAAAAACAGAATCCATTCACAAGTAATATTTGCTTCAATTTGGTGCTGTGCACTGTGCTAGGAGGCAGAAATTCAGAGAAGTGTAGCACCAGTGTGGTCTCCAGTAAGCCAGCATCTTTTGAAAAACCAGAACACTGAACCCTCCTTCACGCTAACCCATAATGCTCAGTGGCTGTGTATGCCTTTTTCTTTTCATTTGTTGTTCAAAGCATGTTGTGTTTATTATGTCCCACAATACAAGCTGCTCAGCAAAAGAGTGCAATATCAATATTGTTATTGCTTCTGAAGTTTGCTAGATGTAATTGTTCCCCAGAGATCCAACAGAATTTATCTGTCCATTCTCAAAGTGCATTTTCAAAATTTAATTTCAAGGAGCTAGAGTGTTACATGAATTTAGATCAAACTATAAATAATTAAATATTTGCATTTCTAACACACTTTCATTTAATTGTGAAAATATTTCATTTATTACAGTTTCATCATCTCCGATTATTGCTTCCTACCACCAATCACCTGTGCACACGCCTTACAGGGAAGATTTCTGAATCAATCATTTTTCTTAAACAAAGTCCTTGTATGAATTAACCTGGTAACATGCTAGTAGGGTAATCAACACTGCAGTAAATGGGTTGTTGCTTGGTTTATAATATTTAATTCTGCCCTCTGTCATTTTCAAAAATAAGACCACTAATTCATTCAGTGCTTTCTTACACCACAAAATCTGTCCAGATAGACTCCACCAGCAAGTAGTTTGAAAGTATTTGTCACAAAATCAGCTTTAGAAAAGCAGAGATGTAGTGACATTTATTAGTACAGACAATGCAGCCATGTTATTCTAAAGTGTGTGTGAGTATTAAACTAGGTTTGTGGCAGGGAAAAAGACATGAATCCTTGCTAGTCAAGAATCTATTATTTTTTCATAAACATCCCAACCTTGAAACCTCTCTTAGCAAAATGTTGGAAGACCTTCCCAAAGTTGTCTGTCCAATAAAGAAGGCAACTATAAGTTAAATGTAGCTGGTAAGTGTTTACATAATTAAAGAAATTATTCTAGTCTTGACAAAGACTTCCCTGGAATAAACCTGCCCATGAGCCAGAATAACACCTATATTCCTGGAAAACATCTTAAGCTTATATTCATTCTCACACTTACCTGCCTGTTCTGCTCTTTCCTATTAAGAATATATGATATTATCAATTTTTCATTGCAGAAGATCATTTTGTTTTCCAAGTTCCAGTCCCTCTTCCCACCACCTAGACCTTTGTTTCCTGTGTTTCTATTCTGCAGCTTCCTGAATGCACCACATGCAGCTTTCTGGATAGACGCAGGCAATGGTAAAGGGCATCAGAGATTGGGTTTGGTATACACAGGAGGTAGAAGCTTTCTATGTCCCTCTCTTTATTACTTAGAATAAAGTGTGCACTTACCACTTTAGAACATTTCTCTGATTTCCCTTGCATGGATCAGAATGTTTCTCTTGTTGCCTCTTTTTGAAACTTGTAAAACAAAGTTCTATCATACTTCAACAAACACTGGGAACACCCTTCTTTCTTATGTGTATATTTATTATGTTGTTATCTGTCAAGGCCTACTCTGAGCTTTGGGTCAATGCTAGTAAACATGCTAGCTCCGTCCTGGTCCACAAGAAGCTCACATTATAGGGAGGAAAGACATAATAAATGTCTTAGAATAAGATAATTATTATAATTAAATAAAAATTGGTAGTGATAAGAAAAAGACTGGAGAGTCATCATTAAACAATGGGGTCAGAAAAATAGCCTACTTGAATAAGCAGTACAATTCAGACTCTGATAATACTTTTGCCTAAAGCAGAGTTAAAACAAGGTGTCAGTAGGGGTGTACCCCTTCCGCAAGGCTCTATTTACCGAGCTTGGGGGAGAACTCAGGGCTTTTCAATATTAGGCAGGAACACTAGTACTGAGCTATACCCCTGCACTTTTCCATTTTGTTTTGAGACTGAGTCCTTCTAAGTAGCCTGGCACATCTCAAACTTGTGACCCTTCCGCCTCAGCCTCTCTACTGTCTGGGATTACAGGGGTGCATCATCTCGCTCAGCTTCCTCTCTTACGATGTATGGGGATTCATGCTTTCTAGTCTGCTCACACCTCTGATGCTGTCTGCGTTCCTCAGCTCACTGGCCAGCGTGACTCTGACCTGTGCTCCCTACCCACGCGCTTTGTAGGACCTTTGTAATTACACTGGACCCATCCAGATAATTATAGTTGTGCTGCCATCTTGAGACACTTAACTGCATCTGTGAAGTTCTCTTTTAATGTATGGAAATATATTCTTATATGTAGAAAACTAAGATATAGACTATTGTGGGGGCGGGCATTAGTCCACCAATGACAGTGAGTATCTATTCCTTCGTATTTCTCCTAAATAACTTAACATATTATTTTGAAGAGAACAGAGAATTCGGAAAATATCTGTTGGGTTCTTGAAATCATGCCCAAAGCCTAGTAAAGAACTGGAAAAAATTCATCGAATAAGTGATGGTTGGCAAAATGTGAGTACCGAAACCTGAATAATAAAAAAAAAGTAATCATGAATGACCTATTTAATGTAGGAATATTTGGGTTATAGTTAACACTCTGAGAAATGATATCTCCATGAGGGAATGTAAGTATGAACACATAATATATATTTAAAGAATGAAGATTTCCTACCAAGCATGATAATATTTCATTACTTATCCATATAAATCTACACTCTGGGCTAAATTGGACTTCATAGGAAGATCTGAATAACTTGAGTCACTTTTATTAAGCTTCCTGATTGATGTATATGTATGTATTTTCCCATAACCCTTATGCAACTATATCTATACATATATACTTATTTTAGCATGCACGCATGTTTGTATTTTATGTTTAAGCTCATTGCATTGTTTTTTGTAAATTACTTTTCCTAGGTATCATCTGGCATCTTAAAAATGGTTTTTAAAAACAAAGAGCTAGCACTGGTTTTCAAAAAAAGAACCTATTTTATTCATTCAGTTACCTCACAGGACTGGAACAACCAATTTAATGGCATATTTACATGCCTTGTTTTTCTGCTTAATGAATTGGGCTATTAACTTTGGAACTATGAACCTTGAAATCAGCAGATGGTGAAATAGAAGCTTCCTATTTCCCTTAACCACTACAGGACTTGATATGCTACGTTTCCAGTGCCAAAAATATAATTATAAGGAAAATAATAATTAGGTATTAAAGTGTAAGACATTTCATTACAGGGGAACACACTCTAATGTGTATTTATGTTTACCAAAAAAGATTGCATTTTTGTTTAAAGCAATTTTAATAGTACTAGAACAAGGCAAAATGGTTTTTTTCCTTTCTTTTTTTGTCTTTTTCTTTTTTCTTTTTACGACAAATGCTCATGTGTCAATGCTTAATGAGCCAGGAGATATTACCAGTGTAGCTTATTGCCAGAACACCTGGTAAAATTTTTTATTTTATTTTAAAATAGCTATTAAGTGAAATTACCAGAATGGTACATTACAGAACACAAATTGTAACATGGGAGAAAATTAACGATAGCAACGAAAGTAACAACTATTTTGTTGAAAAGACAACAGCATTTTCGACTGTGACTTGTTATATTTTTTCGTTTTATTTTTCCCCTTCTGTCATCCCTTCTTTTATTTTGCCATCATCAGATTTTTAAATTTATCTTATAAGTCATTACTGTATAAAGTTAATTTTCATTGGTGTGAAACATCACACCTTGTTATTTTTAGTTTTCTTGATAAAAGCCTTTTACAGCACGGTGTGGTGATACCTTACTGTGGCTTTCTTTTAATTTCCCAAGTGATTAATGATGCTAAACATTTCTTCTGGTATCTGTTGGCCATTTGTGTGTCCTATTTTGAGAAGTATCTATTCACATCTGTTTTCCATTTCTTAATGACTTTGTTGCTTATTTGTTCGCTATTGAGTTTCTGGAGTTCTTCATACATTCTAGATGTTGACTTTTTTATTTTTTGAAAGTGTTTACTACCACTTTTTAAAACTTCATCTTAATCAAGTAGCTTAAGTCTTTAGCCCACTAGAGTTTTGATTTTTTTTTTTTGCAAATATATCCCTATATTGATTTAAATGATGAGAAACAGGGGTTTCGTTTCATCATTCTCTGTGTGGATATCAATTTCTTCTAGCACCAGTTACTGAAAAGACTGTCCTTTCTCCTTCATATATTCTTAGCAAATTTGTCAAAAATGAGTTGGCTGCGGATGGGTGGCGGTTTCCTTAGACTCTCTATTCTGTCCCATCGGTTTATGTGTGCTAATGTCCTGTCTCTTTAGTGCAGCTTTATTGTGTAATTTAAAGTCAGGCATCGTAATCCCTCCTGGTCTTCTCTTTTGGCCAAATAAGGCTTTGAGTTTTTCAGGATTTTTCTAGTTTTATATAAATTAGATAGTTGCTTTTTCTCGTTCTGTGAACAATGTTACTTGTATCTCCTTAGGCAATTAGTACTACTTTTGAATGAATGAATATTTTAAACATATTGATTTTTCCAGTCCTTGAACACGAATTGCCATTCCAAATTTTTGTGTCTACTTCAATTTTTTAAAATCAATGTTTTATTTTGTTTATTGGAGATATTTTCCTTCTTTGGTTAAATTTATTCCTAGATTTCATTTTTGGTAGCTATTGTGAAATTGCCTTTTATTTTTGTTGTTGTTGCTGTTGTTGTTAGATTTCTGATATTTTTATTTCTTTATTATATTAAAAAACAAAATTCCATGACAAAATAAGAGAATAGCAGTAACTGTGTATCAGTGTCATCAAAGTAGTTACTTAGAGCACAAGACACAAACCAAAAAGATTCTTACAAAAAAGAAACAAACGGGCGGGGCCCCCACCCGGCCTGAGCAGCACAGGCATGGATCAGGACTAAACATGGACTGCCTTCCGGGGTCCTGACCTGGGACCTCGGAGGAGAACGAGAGGGGCTCCTCGCGGGGCCCCCGCCCGCCCGAGCGGCACAGGCATGGATCAGGACTAAACATGGACTGCCTTCCGGGGTCCTGACCTGGGACCTCGGAGGAGAACGAGAGGGGCTCCTCGCGGGGC
>RJWM01052525.1:0-10105 GCA_004363535.1 Dasyprocta punctata | reverse complement strand
TTATAAAATAAAATGACTTAAAACTTGTATGAAAATATGTATCTAAATACATACTATTCCTCTTAAAATTTGAAGAAGTATGCTGTTATATTTTTATTTTTATAGTGTCACCTTACTGAAAATAATTTTAATATATTTTTACTGGGTTCACTGTAATATTTTATTTTATCCAGGAGCTGGAAATCTGTTTTGTGAAAGATTGAGATATTTCACACAAATCTGAAACAATATTGTAGCTCCTGTTCAATAAAAATCAAAGAGATAAATTGAAAAACAAGACCAAAATAAATAAATTAGAAAGTTGGATAATACTATTTTTCATAGAAGTAGTATATGACTATAAAGTTAGTAAAATAATATTCAGTATGAATATATTAAAATAAATATTTCTTTGTTTCTGCAGATGTTATACGTGTATCAATTCTTTGTGATTGCCACCAAAAAGAGTTAAATTATATTTGAATTTATTCTATTGATATAATCATGTTTTGTTCATGTTTACATAATAAAATAAAAGCTTTCTAATGGTATTGATTTTAATATAATAGATTAGTATGTACAGAAACTCTCTGTTCTATTCAATATAATAGCCCAAACAATAGCCCATACATGAAGAGATGAGGAATTCATCAGGTTCAAATGTGAGAGATCTCTAGATGTGAAAAAGGAAACATAAAAGTAAAACAAAACAAGTTATAAATTCAAACACTTGAGTTTAAACTTTAAACTCAGTGGCCTCTGGAATCTAACAGTTAAATTAGAATTCATTCCCACTGCTGGAAACTGAGAAGAGTGTAGGGCTTTTCAGGGACGGGATATGTCATAAATAGCTGTGAAACTGTGTCACAGAAACTCTCCATTTCTATAATGGGTGCCTAAAATAGCCCTTGACAAATTGGGATTAACTTATTGATACAGCACTAGTGCTAGTGTAGCAAAGTAGACTAAGGAGCAATAGAAAACCAGAAGTAACTAGATAAATTAAAAGGACTCATATACAGTAATTTTATAAACCATAGAGGAACATTGCTAATCATTTGGGAAAAAATGTAATAAAACTACATGAAATTTTTTGGGAATATTCACCTCAAATTATAAAAAACATAAATTGTGTTATTTTTATAAATTTGAGCAATTTACACAGCAAATATAAATGAATTAAAACTATATTCATCAACATAGCTGAAATTCAATATTATAATATCAAATTAGGAATGTCATAGGATGATTTATCATATATTTCCATTTTTATAAATTTAGATTCAGGCAAAAAGTATTGTTTAAGTTCAAATAAACATGGCAGACCTTTAAATCAAAAAATGCTAATGAGCAACAAGAGTTCAGGTTTATGATCACATTTGATAAAGTTCCTCATGGGGCACAAAACATTAAGAAAATGGAAAAAAGAATGAAACATTAAAATATGCTGGAACAACAATAATCTCTGGTGTCAGTGGAATTGCATGATTCATAAGCATATGGAATTTGGATCCTATTTCCAAATTTTAATATACACAAAATTATATTTGATACAATCAGTGTTTATAGTCTTTGATACATATTTCAAGATACACCATTCTCTTTTAATTTGATAAAATCTTTATTTCAGGCTGGGAATGTAGCTCAGCAGCACACCACCTGATTAACCAGGGCAAGGTCCTGAGTTTGATTCCCAGTACCAAAAAAAAAAATCTTTATTTCTGTGTTTCAGGTTTTATTATGTATTGTAATGCACTTATATCATTAAGAAATAACATATTCATTATAAATGCATTAGAAGTCAACTAATGATTAGTTTCATTTAGTTGCCTTCTAGGAAAAATCATTCATTGGTCTAGCAAAATTATTTGTAGAAATGTATCAGAAGGACAATTTTTGATCGTTTGTAGAAAGACTGAAGGAAGTATTACCATCACATACACAAAATAACTACATAAGATTTTTGTATATGTGTATTGATTTTGCTTGGATCTCACAGGTCTTTAAGGATTTCAATAAACAAATGTCTTATCTAATTTTCCCTTTATAAGATACAGAATAAGTCATAGCTTGGTTGATATTCCAACCAAACTTGGAATGTCTTTAAATAGCAATTGGATGGACAGAGCTATGTGCAGAGATAGATAAATAGATGCTATACTAAAGCATAAGATACCAAAATTTTCATCTTCAGTCTCTAAAGAAGAAATAATTGATCACAAAGTAGTATTTTCTAGAGTAAAAAGAGGACATTTCCTGGATGTGTGCTTTGTTTTTGATCATTTTATCCAGGAGACTATTTTCACGCTCTCAATTCATTTTATAGGTACCATTTTCTCTTTCTCTTTCTTACACATGAACTTAACCTAAGACTCAAATCTGTTTCTACTGTATCCATGTAATTTGAAGCACAGCATGAAATTTAACTCTAATATTGAATATAGGCTAGTCAATTAAAGACAGAAAATATGTTATTTTTCTACAGGAATGGTGTTTAATTGACAGGAAACTTAAATATGGAAGAAATTAAATTATAGCTAGTCAGATAAAATATTTTGCTAAAAACATCTTCAAATGAAAACCACATTTCCAAAATGTTTTAATCATGTAATATATGATAAAACAAATTCTTTAAAAATATGTATAGATGCACATATATAAACTAACTTTACATTTATTTTTTTCTGAAAACAAAGCACATATCTGTAATTGCTCCTCGATATAACTATAGATGTTTACAAGAGTTTTAAAGTGGAACAAGTGTTGGACATGGTGGCACATGTTTTTATTCCCAGCAGTTGGGAGGCTGAGGTAGGAGGAGCATTGTGAGTTCAAGGGCGGTTTGGGCTACAACACAAGTGCAAGGCCGGCTTGAGCTACACAGTGTGATCCTGCCTCATAAAAAGCTAGGGCCGGGAGTTTGATTCAGTAGCCTAAGCGCCTGTCTGGCAGGTGCAAGGTTGTGAGTTCGATCCCCAGTGCCCCCCCCAAAAAAACACAAGTGGACAAATATCTAGAATATATAGAAAATTTTTAAAAAATTACATCACCCAGATTTAAAGATCTAATAGAAGAATGGGCATTTAAAATTAATACACACTTCTTAGGTGAAATAGAAATAGCCAAAAACAGCACAAAACAATTTGCAACATCACTTTTCATTGCATTTGTTTGAATGCAGATTGAAATAATGAGATTCCATCTCACTCCAGAAAAAATGGCTACTATGAAGAAGTCAAGCACTAATGAAATCAAACAATAACAAATGCTCACGAGGTTGTGGAGGAAAAGGAGACCTTTTTGGTGATGAGAATGTAAGCTGATACAACCACTATGGAAATCAGTATGAAAATTCCTCAAAAAACTGAGAGAAAAAATTGCATTTAACTCGGCTATTCCCCTTTTAGATTTCTTTCCAAAACAGTTAAAAACATAAAACCACAGTGGTGTATACATACTTTTTTTTGATGTATGCATACTTATATTTATACCAGCACAATTCATGACAGAACAGTTAAATATTGGAAAAAGTTTATATGTGATAGTTACACACAATGGAATATTATTCTGCAACAAAAAGGATAAGCTTGAGACATTTTTAGGAAAATGGATGAACCTTGTAATCATATTAAATAATTCAGGCCATGACCTCAATAACATATTGACTCTCTCATATGAAAAACTCTCTCTGTCTGTCTCTGTATCTATCTATCTATCTATGTATCTGTCTGTCTATGTATCTTTCTATCTATATGAAACCAGATAACAGGAAACAAAGAAAAAAAAGATATTTGCAATCCAGTGCAGACAATGTATCTAAAAGTGTACCTTGAGTTAGTGCAATTATCTTACATGTTTTACAAGTTCTTTGGACTATTAATCTGGTTTTTAATATATATATATCATAATTGACTTTATAAGTTTTTATAAATAAATTAATATGACACTGGAAAATAAAAAGAGGTGGAGGAAAGGCAGAAAAAGAAAGGACTTGAAATGTGTTATGTGCATATACCAATTCCCTACAATGAATATAATCATTATGTACTGTAAACCTGTACTAATAAAAGTGGAAAAGAAAACTGTGACAAACAGGAAGTCAATCAGACACACATGGGAATAAAGTAAAATGAATTTTGTAAATTTCTGAAATTTTAAGAAAACTAGTATTTCCTACTGTCTGTGAATGTATTTATGGGCTGTCAATAACCAAAGACTATAATTTGTGACTATATAGTCAAAATTTATTCACTTCCATTTCAATAAATTGAATACTGTTTGTAATATTTTATGCAAATATAACTCAAAATTCATTTTGTATAAAGTAAATTGAATACATTAAGCTGTTCTACCAATCATCAATGATTCAATCACATAATGAACACCCTAAGTTTTGTAATGCAATTTCGTAGCTTTTGTAGATATTTTTTAGGAATAAAACACATAAGTTGGATGTGGTGGTATATACCTATAATCTCAGCCCTGGAGGCTGAGACACGAGGATAACCACAAATTTGAGGTCAGACTGATCTACATACCAAGAACCTGTCTCAAAAGAAAAAAAAAAAAAGTAAAAAGAAAAACAATTAAAAACACGAAGGAAGACAAGATTTAAAAATTATCCTACCTCGAGAGAATTGTAATTGAAGACACAATAAACTGAAAGAAAAGAAGTAAGATGTTTGGGAAGTAGTTATAGAAATAGGTGAAATAAAACCAAATGAAACGTGAGGGATAGGGTTGCTTTCAACTGCATTTCCTGAAAATATGGTAAAACAGATTTTGAGAATTTATCGTTTTTACTTATGCTTTTAAGGGAATTTCAGAGGAATGCGTGTATTTACCGAGATAACAAAGATATATAAACTCTAGTTGAAAAAACAACTGAAAGCAATAATTTCCATAAGAGCAAAAGCAAACAGCTGTGGAGCATACATTCAAACCACAGTGGAACCATAGTGGCGCCTTAACTCCCTGTCAGTTAGTTTTCTACGTTCAGGTTTCTACTTTCTTCAAAAGCACGGAAACAAGACAAGAACTATTCTTCAAAGGAGAAAGCAGTTAATTTCTGAAAAAAACAGTTCTCCAAAACTTCAGGATCCTCAGATCTGATTCTTCTATGTAGGCTTTCAACACATCCTATGTATTTCACAGCTACACACAGATCATAAGAACTGTCAGGGAGACTGGCTTGAACCATTTACTGTACCTGCTAGGGAACATTATCTATTTTCTCTTCCACTTAATGTAATATGGCTCTATTTTAAAAGATTCCTGGTATATCAAACTGATTTTTCACTTTGGATCTATAGTCAAAATGACCCCAGTCACTGCAATTTAAATTGAGTGGATATGGAAACCTCAGAACTTGGGCGCTTAACTAGTACATGTCCATTAACTTACATGTGTAGAATTCTAAAAATAACCTGAAATTTTTCCTATCTATAGTAGTTATTCATTATCAGCAAAAGTGTAGAAGCATATCTATCTTTCAAGAAAAATGTTATGTGAGCATTCTATTTGTTATAATGATCTTTATTACTGAAAACTGAAGAACATTTTACTTAGACTTCCTTTAATAAAATTTCTGTTCTGCACTTAAACGGTACCACTTAAAATTATTTGTACTTTCAAGTTCAAAAATGAATATACTCCATTTAGGTTGGTGCTTATAATTGTATTTGTATGTAAAGCTTAAATATACTTTTGTGCATCTTCCTTTATTATTGCTTATTATTCCTTTTTAAACTTAGAATCTTTATGTATATAATTTTGAATAAAAATCTGTACAACAATATACTGGGGAAAACATACTCTATAAATTCTATAAATGTTCATTACTAAAATGTTGGGAATTACAGAATATGTGTCTCTATCTTAAGTCTCTTATTACACAGTATTATATATATACACATACATAGTTGTGTAATATACATATAAATGTATATATGAGACAGAAATAATGGCAGTGAAGTATGTATGCAAATTTATAAATAAGTACATGTACTTAAAAATACCAAAAATGATTAAAAGTTTTATGCAAATATGCATATTTATAAAAGGAGTGAATTCTAAATATATTTATAAAAGAAATTTTAATAATTTTAAAAAAACAGTTATGAAAAACTCTTTTGTTCTGAGCTCTAAATTTGCCAGAAATGATGTTTTATGAATTATTTAATGCTTAATACTACTCTGCAAAACAAATGTAAACTTCAAGTGAAAACTCAATTTGTCAGAATATATATATATTTTATATATATATATATATATATATATATATATATATATATGGAGAGAGAGAATACGTTGCTCACCTAAGCATTTGAAAACAGACAATTTAAATCTAAACAATAGTCAGTTATATGTTAATAAAAAAGAAGAAGAACAAGCAATATTAGTTTGCTTAGTGATAAATTATTTAAGTACTTAGGAATTTTTTGCTAAAATACTGTATTTTAAGGAAAATATTTAATTGACATAAAATCTTATGAATTAAGAAAACAACACGTTTTAAAAGGAAATTAAGAATCATACTAAAGAAAGAAATGAGATTCTCCAGACATTAATTGAGATGGAAGCAGCAGGCTTGGTAAAATGTGGAAATTAGTAGCAATATAATGTTTGACATTCACGCATTGGTAGAGAAATGTGTGTTTGCTATGAGAAAAACAAAGAAGAAACTAATAGGAAAAGCACTGGAATTAAAGTTGAACTCCAGATTAATAACTGGAAGATATGAATAGATAGCAACTTGATAAAAACAAAAAATATTGACTAAAATTTAGAAGGATAATGAATAGTAAACACAGGTGAGATCAAAGGAAAGGATCAAATTACCCATTTTTGCACTAAATGCAAGATGCTCATTAAATCTTTAATGAGAAGCAAAGTTGGTCAGAAAATAAAAACAAAACTCTTTTAATAATAATCCCTGATTGGCAGTTTTTATAAGTGTGGGGAAGAAGGTAAAGTGAGGGAAATCTGCGGGGTAAACATGGAGCAAAGTGTCGACAGCTTGAAACTACTTTGCCAACTATTCACTGCAATACATGTCGAATAATCAAGAAATCATACATTGAAACATTTAATCTCAAAGAATTAGCAAAGAAAATAACAAAAATAGCTGCAGAATATTTTCTAAATTCTATAAAAATTACTTAAATAAAACATGAATGAAAATACCTCACAAGATAAGTAGTTGTTCATGGTAGAATATGCATTAAATAAGGAAAATCTATCTGGAAAAGAATAAATGTGTATGCCTTTATTTTGCTCTATAGGCAAATACAAAATACATGTGCATCTAAATTATCAAATAAAGCAAAATGTCTTAAAAGCATTTTTAGAATATAGGATGTACAATTGCAATACGGTAGTGCTGCTTTATAAAGACTGAACACAAGAAAAGATGAAAAACAAAGCATACAGCTATATGTCTATGCAAAATTTATAACTTTTCTCTAGAAAACTATTATTCATGTTGCCTAAAGATGGATTTTCATTTTACAAACCAGAAAACTGGCAAAACCTCTTTATTTTGTGCAAGAGAAACTAATCGATTGTTCTCATGTATCCTGATTTTACTTGTAAGAAAATAAAGCAATTACATGTAGCTGTAAAATCAAATTTAGTGGAGAATTAATGCTCTGTTAAGGAGAAATTTTTAAAATCCGGTAATATTATATTACTTGGCTTCTTCATTTCAGATGCCCAACTCTTATATGCAAAAAGTCAGTTGTAGGCTGGTATTGAGCTTTTGTGTCCATATCATAATGAGATGGGAGATACAGGAAATTAATTACCACCATAGCACCAAAATTACTAAACACAAAGATTATTAAGGAAAATAGACTGGAGAGAAATCAAAATGAAAATGTATAACATACTTCAGGAAAAAGATGAGTATCCTGCAATGCAAGTATGTATTCACATAACAGTGTGAGAGGCAGCTCTAGGCAAAGATACTGTAAGAAAAAGCAGAAAGCATTAAATAGTAGGATGATTTTCTGGAACCAGACAGCATGGTATGGAGGTGGCTAAGGCTATACTGTAGGAATACTTTAACATAGCATTGGAGGGAAGGAGAAGGAAAGATGAAGTAAAATGAATTAAGATGTGTTACACACATGTAGCAACTCCCCACTATGACTGTAATCATTATAAACTGCAAATATGTCCTAATATGAATTTACAGAAGTCAAGAAAATGTGGACATAAAACTCTTTTGGGACCTGACAAACACAAAGGTAAACAAATATTCTGTTATTCATGAAAATGTTGACTGTTTCACAGCAAATGCTTGATGCACCATCAACAAGGCCAGATGCTCATTAGAAACAAACGACTCAATAGCTCACATTCTTTTACCACAAATTCTTTTAGTAAGTATATTACAAATACCTAACAAGAATGTTTATGAATTTGCACCTAACTTTACAAAGTCACAAGGAAAACCATTCTAGAAAAAATGCATTAATATAAACTATCGACAATATTTCTTTGTAAATAATACCTCAAAAATTATACCTAATCACATTTCCCTTGATGATTTTTTGCTATTCCTGTTAATATGTGGCAATAAAGTCATAATTTAATTTTTAAAAATTAATCTCTTCTAAAGATGCCATTAACAGCAGCCAATGATGAACTCAGAGGAGAAAAGAAAGGGAAAAGATTACATATATTATATATAATATATATATCATAGATGACTATACCACTGCTAATCTCTGTTAGTTCATCAAAAAGAACAGTTTGTGCTTTCACTGTTTGATCATTTTTTCCAACTACTTTGAGGATAACAATATGCAATATATTTACCACTGTTAATCTCCTATTATTTTGTTTTGAAATTCTGTATCATTGTTTTTTTTAAAGAAAAAAAGTAGATGCTATGGAGTTAATCAAACTGATGGTCAAAATTAATGAATAAAAATCTCAAACAGTAAGGTTTTATTTTTCAAATAATCACACTATTATGATTTTGATGAATTGTGAGATTCTTCACAGAATAAGCATCTCACTTTCTTAAAGGTATGCAAACTATTATTAAACACTTTAAAGTACTTTTTTTTGTTGTATTTTCTGAAAAACCATTGTTTATCACTTTGTGTTTTCTTGCTTTTTAAATTTTTCCTTCTTAATAGTCATTGACAAGTCATAAAAGTGTCTATTAAACCTGCTTTTAGAGTTAAACTGTTACACAGAGCTGCCTCATCTGTAGATCTTGGTAGTAGAATTTTAAACCAAAGTTCCTCTGTCACATAAGATGGAGAGATCACAGATTGGAAAACAAATACAACAGTGTGTATGACTGTATCTCACAGACAATATGTAATCTGGTGTGCAGTGAGCAACCATGGCCACAGTAGGGGATGAAAATGATTACTCGAAGAGATTTAGTTGAACTCAACCAGAGTCCCAGAGGGGCATTTCTCAACTGAGAGTGCCCAGTCATTAGGGAGACTGTGAGAGAAGAAAGAACCACCTAGGCGAGATCTCTCTGGTTTTTACTTAGCATATCACAGTAAGAGGAAAATGCAGGCAAAAAGCAGTTTGGGCCAGGAGCTGTCTCAAGTCTAGGCAGTTTTCCCGGGGAAATGGGAAGGACAATGACCAGAAATGACATAATTTATTACTCTAAACTTCTTTTTTTTTTTTAACCATTCGATTCTCATACAGCCTGTGTGCTTTTGTCCCATAGTTTAAGAATTCATTCCTCATACAGCCTGCATGTTTTTTGCGCATAGTTTAATTATTTGTGTGCATTTTACTCCTCATAGAGCCAATGTGCTTTTGTCCAGCAGTTTAATCATTTGGTCTAATCATTCACTCCTGGCCAGGGCCTCCACAATTTGGCCTCAATATAACCACATATAGTAAGTGTAAGTGTCTCTGTCAAAAATTAAGAAAATCCTCATGATTATTGTGAAGACAAATTTAGTAGATAGGCAGCACTCACTCTCAGCTTATATTTTAAAGAAAAGGAAATGAGTTCAGTATGAAATTTTCATTTTTTAAATTTTTTAACATAAAAGAATAATTTTTCAAATAATTCTGAATAAATATAAAGAAACACACTGATTGATTCCTAATACAGATGCATGATAAAGTGGGCTATTGT
>RJWM01052524.1:0-10080 GCA_004363535.1 Dasyprocta punctata | reverse complement strand
GTCTCAGTTTAATTGTCATTTTCCCAAGAGGCCTTGCCTGGTAATTCTGTTGAAAGGAGGCTCCTTCTTCTCACCTTTGTTAATTCCTCTGTAGTGCTTTGCACAAGTTGATCTTTTTGATTTCTTTGACCACACTGTGACTTGTGACCTCCTCCCAGTAGAATGCTAACTTGGGTAGACAAAAGCCTTATCGATCCCACTTACCAGGGTCTGGCAGAGTCTTTGGTTTTTAGTTCATATCTCTGTATCTAACTCTGTCCTGTGTGACTCAAGCACCTCAACTCCAAATGTGATTATTCTCTGGTGTAGTCTTAGTTTAAAACCTTATAATCTGTCAATTTTCTAAGAGCAGAAAGTTGGGAGTACTTTTGGGTCTTTGTCCGTATCATCTACCAAGCTTTTATCATCCTAGCAGTGCTCTTGCCTGGGGGCAGGCAGGACTACCACACAGGGAGCATTTGGAAGGTAATTTTTTTGACTGTCACAAGACCTGGGTAGTCAAACCAGTACACGCTGGGCAGGGTTCAGGGATGCTGAATGTTCCCTTGCTGTGTGGGTACATACCGTACTAAATGGCAGTAGTCTTACTGGGAGGCACTGAGAGGATCTAGCATATTCATAGCTCTTGAATAGGTGCTAGTTTTCCCACTCCATTGCTATGGCCATAGTTTCATGTATCCTCAAAAAGGATCAGAGTCTGGTGGTAGCCATTTATCATCAAGTCTTAGAAAATATAACAGCACCATTTCTGCCACAATTTATTGGTTGAAGTGGTTATGAAAGTCTGCCTGATCTGAAGGGGAGAGAACATAGGGCACGCTTCCTACAGAAGAGTGTCATAGTATCTGAAAATCATACATGGAAAGCACAATCCATCACATCACTACTTGAATTTCTCTTTGCTTCCCATGTTTGCTGTGGTAATTGTTATGGTCAAGGGCTGTAGTTGCCTGCCCAGCAGCCAATTTAGTTTCTTCTGGCAACAGCATCCTGGTTTCCACTAGGGAAAGTTGCTTCTCCAGGCTGTGAAGTTTCAGTGGGGCTGATAAGTGTGGGCATGGGCTTCAAGCTTGGCCAGACAGGTTTTCTTCTCTTGAGAATGTGAGTCGTGAATAGAATTATGGGACGCAAAAATTACAATGTGGAAATGGAAAAGTGGAGTCAGGAAATAGTGAGTGGGCTGATGCTAGCTCCTCCTAGAGCCTAGATGCTATGGTCTTTGCTGCCCATTGTGAAGTCCAGCTCTTCAGGCCTGGCTTTGATGCTTGGAGTTATTGTACGTTCTTCAACAGATTTATTTTCAATTAAGTTAGCCAGAGTCACTTTCTGTTGCTTGTAAATAATGGAGTCTAACTGGCACATTATTTTAAATGGGCTCTTTAAAATACTAACAACCCATCACCGTTATGATTGGGGTAAATGCCTTCTTGCTGTATTTCACCAACTAATGGTTGAAGCAGAAAATGCGGAGCTCTGCTGACAGTTCCTGTGGAGACAGGGATGGCCAGCCTTCCCTCTGGATTCACCACAGTGACATGAGTGGAAGCAGCACTCCCAGAAGGAAGCAAGAGAATTGGGCTTGAATCTCAGCTTTATGACCTATACTAAGTTGCTGCACTTTTCTGAGCTCAGGTTTCCTCACTGGCAGACCGGCCCAGTGAATCTTCAGTGGATATAAACTTAAGAAGAGCAAGACTTTTGTTTTATTCTCTGAGGTATCACCAAAGAGTAGTGCATAACAATGTTCAATAGTAAGTAGTCACATGGGAAATAATGAGATATTTAGGAGTTATTTCATTTATCAGTACTAAGGGTTGAACTCAGGTCCTTCACACTGAGCTACCTCCAGTATTATTTAGTTTTCAGTTAGAGACAGGGTCTTGCTAAGTTAGTAGTTGTCTAGCCTGAACTCGAATTTGCAGCCCTTCAGCCTTCACAGTGCAGAGATTACAACTATGTACCACCATATCCAGTGAGATTTAAAACCTACTTTACAGACCACCATAAAGAGACAATCATTTCTTTTGGGGGATTATTTCTGCCTTGTTTGTCTTTCTTCTGGCCCCAACACAGCTCTTACACATGAAGTGATTATACTAAATATAATATATGTGGAAATAACAAATATGTGTTTGCAGGCACACAGAGACAAGTACCTTGAAACTAGTGGCTGACTTACTGGGGAAGCCCACAGATGACACCAGAGAAGGTTGAGAAAGAAGAATTAAAAATTCAATAGAACCAGTTTAGTGAGGTAGCCTGGTCAGTTTAGTGACACCTTACCTCAAAATAAAAAATAAAATATAAAAAAAGGGCTAGGGATATAGCTCAGTGTGAAGGCCCTGGGTTCAATAAACATAAACATTTTCGTATCAGCTGTGTACTTGCTTACAAACCTAAGAGATACCATCAGAAATAAGTTCCTCTGTGAAGTACAATGAAAATATCAACAGTGCTCTATAAAAAATATTTACTTCCATTATCATACCTGAATAATAAGAAAACAAGATGTCAATGAAATGCAATATCTAGGATGACTTAACATGGTTGAATAGAGGAGGAGCCTATTCAGAGATACTCAGAGAAATTCAACTAAAACAAGGGTAATAGGAAGAAAGTGGAGGGGCATACACCCTGAAACTAAAATCATTCTGACACAAGAGACTAATAGATCAAGCCAAACATAGATAAAGGACTTAATAAAATGGTCAGTGAGCTCATCTGGCTGCTGGAGTGTTGTCGGATCTGGACGACTGCTCACCATACTTATAATCCTAAAAGAAAAGAGAAAAAAAGGGATATATTAAATAATGTGGCTAAATCAAACCATACAGGATAGGCTTGGGATATAAGGTTCTCTGCGTCTTCTGATAGGCCAGTTTTCTTTTTTTATTGTCTTGTGTTCCTTTATTTCCCTTTCTTTTTTCTTCTCTCCTCAACCCTTCTGTGCCCCAGTGCACTAACTGAAGCCTCCAGGAACAATATTAAAGACTACAGGGGTGCATAGTAAATGGAACAGCGAACCCTTCACCTGTGACTTGGGGAATTAAATAGCCCTGCATCTCGGGACTGTGTAGCCCCAGGCAGTTCCCAGTTTGCTGGGGGCAGGAGCAGAAAGGCACCCCGCAGCACCTCTCCCATCTCACCTGAGGGAATTACAGACTACAGCAGAGGCAGGTGATGGTGGCAGCCACCAGAAGTTGTAAAGCAAGGAACGGGATGACTGAGAGAGGAGCACTCCGTCTTGAGAGAGGAGTAAGAATTGGGACTGGCAGCCTTTGACTGCAACAGAAGGAGAAGAGGACCAGGTCATATCACAGCATTTCACCCCGCCCAGCAACAAATGACCTAGGAGGAAAGAGACTTTCCAGGGGAAGAGGAGCATAGAAAGCTGAGTAAGGACAAGGAGGAGCCAAAGGTGTGCGGGAATGGGAACAGCCCCCATCTCTGTCTGAAAGCAGCCAGCAACTGGGGGAGAGATGCCTCAAGAGAAACAGAGTAAGGAGTGGGAGGCTGCTAAGGGACACACAGAAAGTACTGGCTGAAGACTCTGACTCCAGGTCCCCGCGTCTGGAGGCCAAGGTCAGTCTCAAATCCATCAAAAACTACTGAAGCCTTGGCAGTGTTTTTCAATAGTTTTGGACCCTCAGTGGACACCAGAAGAATTTTGTTTTTTAATTTTGTTTTATTTTCTCCTTCTCCTCCTTCTCCTTCTCCTTCTCCTTCTCCTTCTCCTTCTCCTTCTCCTTCTCCTTCTCCTTCTCCTTCTCCTTCACCTCCTCCTCCTCTTCCTCCCCCTCATTCTTTTTCTTCTCCCTGATTTGTGGTTTGTTTCCTGTTCCTTTTCCTTTTTTAGTTTTTATCTGTATTTTGTTCCAATCTATTTGTCTTATTTCCCCCTTTCCTCAATTTACCTCTCTAGTCTTAACCATATTTTCATATGCGTGAACATCTCTAATTTTTCTGGTTAGCTTCAGTAATCTCTTGCTTACTCCTTCATTCTTTCTCTTCTGCCCTCTTTTCTAGTTTTCAAAAACTTGTGTGATCATCCTTCATCCTCCAGCCTGGTTTCTACTTTATTTCTTTTCAGTTATCTCTGCTCTATCCACTATCTATCTTAAATTTCACCACCACAGGGTAAAACCATCTACCAAGGCAAAATACTTTACACACAGGCTCCCAATTTATGATTCATTCTGTTATATAGCTGTAGATTTTGCTTCTTTGGTTAAAGGTATAGAATTATAGTTACCACAATTTGTCCATTTCTAAACTGTGTTTGATATTGTCAGTGTTAATTATACTACTTTAGCTAGAATATCATATCTGTTTTATTTTTATTTTATTTTAAAGAGAATAAAACCAAGCCCCCCCCAACCAGAATAAAGCCAATAAAAACAAAACTGTAAGTGATACAGGATTATAAAACAAGACAATAGGAAATCAACAATGGCTACGGTAATTGCCTCTTGTCTTCAAAACAGCTGCCCATATCATCAGACATAGTAAAATCAAACAGAACAGAACAGAACAGAATGAGTAAAAATAAAACAATGAGCACAACATAGGACTTCAAGACAAGATAATAGTAAATCCAAAATGACTACCATAATATATCTTGTTATCTTTGAAATAGCTGCCCATGTCTTCAGATATAATATAATCAAACAAGACAAAACAGAATAAAACCAAACAAAACAAAACAAAGAAAATGATACAGGGCTTTAAAACAAGATAATAGGGAATGAACAATGACTAACACCTTCAGAAGGAGATCCCCATAGATGCTATATTGTGTATCATTATCCTTTAAATAGGTGATCAGACCACTGGCTTTAGGTCTGAAAAGTCAATGAAACACTAAACAATAAAAACATTAAGCTGTG
Organism: Dasyprocta punctata; assembly: GCA_004363535.1. Taxonomy (NCBI): domain Eukaryota; kingdom Metazoa; phylum Chordata; class Mammalia; order Rodentia; family Dasyproctidae; genus Dasyprocta; species Dasyprocta punctata. The sequence goes on along the minus strand of RJWM01052524.1, from coordinate 5,194 downwards.
TTTTGCTTCAATAGCTACCATCTCAGCCTGTGTTTCTCTGGATCAGTCAATTGCTTATGGGGGTAAAGGCAGAGTGCCTGGGCTCTTCTTGTTGCCCAGTCTGTGTGCTGGAAGGGGCTGGCATCTAGTTCTCTTCCCTGTGGCTTGCACATGGCACCAACTCACAGGAAGTGGTTGGCTTTTTGTTCTCCTCCTTATGGGCTGCAAATGGCACTGACTCACAAGAAGGGGTTGGCATCTGGTTCTCCTCCCCACACCCCACGAATGGCTCTGACTCACAGGAAGTAGCTGGCTTCTTGTTTTCCTCCTTGTGGCCTGTGAATGGCACTGACTCACAGCAAGTGGCTGGTGTCTGGTTCTCTTCCCCATGGCCTGTGCATGGCACTGACTCACAGGCAGTGACTGGCTTCTGGTTCTCCTCCTCACAGCTTGTGAATGGTGCCGACTCACAGGAAGAGGCTGGCATCTGGTTCTCCTCCCTGCAGCCTGTCATCGTATCTGTTTTAATTGGTCATTTTCATTTCTGTAACAATAATGGGAAGTTCTGGGTTAATAACTTCACCACATCCCCAGCACCGAAAGAATGGGGACTGAGCTAAACAGATACCAACGTCTCACTCTTAATTAATTGGCAATGTAGGATCTCGGGACAGACAGAAGCCAAGAGCCTCCTACACACTAAAGACACCCTGAAGAGTGAGCCTTGCCTAAAGAGGCCTTGATAATAGTGATAAAGTTACATACCACAAAAATTTACAAAGATCAACACAGAAAAACAAAGTAAAAGCTTTTGAAATGGAAAATGGCAAGACACAGAAGAATAATACAATCTTAGACCTCCAGCCCACCCAGAACAAGTTCAGGAGATGATGAGATAGAGGACAATGAAAGACAAACATCTGACATTTCTGAAATGATAGCAACTGAAGAAAGAAATCCATGAGGACATAGAGGAAATCAGATCAGAAATAATCTCTTAGGTAAAAAAGAAATGGAAATAACATCTTTCACAATAGCATCCAAAAAATGAAGTACTTAGGAATCAATCTAACAAAGGATGTAGAAGATCTATATAGTGACCTGAAAAAGAAGATTGAAGAGGATATCAGAAGAGAGAGAGAGAGAGAGAGAGAGAGAGAGAGAGAGAGAGAGAGAGAGAGAAGGAATGGGGGACAAGAATAGACGTTTTCAGGTCATGATCCAGTGGTCTATCTCCTCCAACAAGGCCCCACCCTCTTACAACATAATCACACCTAGGATTTAATAGTACCGCATGATCTGATAACCTTCCAAAATTCCCATATCTGAATACATGAGAACTTGAGGGGGCCCTGAATTTTGATCTAAATCATAACAGTGCCCCCCTCCAGGAAGTGCCAAAAGGGCAGCCTTTCCCGGGAAGCCCCTTGTCAAACTCAGACCCAGAAAAGGCAGCTCTGAGGATGACAAAGAGGAAATGAAACCTCTTGTTTGTCTCCCACTCTTGATTTAGAGCATAGAAAAAGGAGGCGAATTTGAAGGGCTGGCCTAGTGCTCAGCACCATGGTTTCTCTGAGGAGGGTGGTGTGCCATAGGGATGGAGCTCAGAGCACCAGTGAAAGAGATGTTTTGGAGACTGCAGCGAGTGTACTTCTGATAAAGAACTTGGGCTGCTTTCCTGTAGAAAGAAATTTGACACGGGAAAAAGATCAAGACAAAATTGGAACACATAATAGCTAGTGTGCGTGTGTAAAATCTATGCCAAACACTTTCTTTTTTGTCATTAAAATAATTTCCTGTTGGGGATGCATATTAGTGACTTTTTATAGATAAGGAATTTGAAGTTTCTAAGGTTTGACCATCTCTAGCTGGGTCATACAACCTTAAGTGTCTAAGCCTGGGCCCTTTGTGATTCCAAATGGATTTCCTCCCTACTAGTACATATTTCTCAAGTTCCAGATTTTTCTTGTAAGCTAATGGTCACTTCTGTCTTAATTTAGACTTTGTCACTTGGGGTACTGGGGACATTGTATCTCAGCTAAATCTTATAACAATCCCATCATATTCCAAAGCATTTGATGAGGAGTCAAACCCAGAAACCTCAAGTAACTTGTCCAAAGTTTTGAGGCTGGGAAGTGTTAGCAGGAGGGATAAATGGGCTATCTGATCCCAAATCCAGTGCTTGTTTCTCTGTACTTAGGGTTGACAAACCATGGCTGACAGCCAGAGTGTGGTTAAATTCCTCCTTTTGTAAGACTTGTGAACAAGCTCTTTAATACTTAAACAATATAAAGGATTGTCTTTACATTTTTGAATGGTTGAAAAAAACCAAAAAGAAGAATAATGTTTTACAGTATGTGAAAATGATGCAAGATTAAATTTCACTGTCTATAAATAAAGGTTTATTATAACACAGACATGTCTGTTTCCTTATTGTCTACAGCTGCTTTTGCACCACAGTGGCAGTATCAAATTGGTTCCTGCAAAATCTAAAATATCTTTTATCTGGTCCTTTACAGAAAAAGCTTGCTGATCCCTTCTGCAGGAGGCAGGAGGTAAATGATACTGAGTATGGGGGGAAGGAGTGTCCAGTTCTCATGAATTTTGGAGGAGCTGAGAAGGCCTGGGGAGGGTAACACTGTCCTTTTCAGCTGCACAGTGGTGTCTCAGAGCAGGGTCACTCCCCAGAGAGTCTGTGTAGGAGAGCCCGGGGTGACAGCTCTGTGCCTGCCAGCAAAGCCCAGTGCACAGCTGACACGGAGAAGCAGGTGCCTGAGACACGGGACTTGGTCACAGTAGGGACAAGAAAGGGAGGTGGTGAGAAGGCCCAGAGCTTGTGTAGACCAAAGCTTACCTAAGGGTGTGAGGCAGAAGTTGAGGATGAGCTAGAGTCACGTTGGTGGAAGGCCACACTGGAGCAGATCAGGGATGAGAGGATGGTACTGGGTGGGTGACTGGGTTGGGGGCAGGCACCACACTGCATCTTTAGAAGGAAGGCTGGAAACTAAGGCTTTTAGTCCAGGTGGTGAGTGAAAGCTTTGGCCCCTGCCTGCAGACATCGTACCAGGCTGTGGTGGGACGGAGCTCTGAGTTCAGGCCTCAGCGCTGGAGCAGCAGGGGAGAATCGCAGACACTGTGTGTCGGGCTCTGCTCTCGGATGGCCTTGATGGGCACGCAGGCTGTGGACGTGCCATCCTTTCTCTGACACTCTAGAATGCTGGGCCTCACAGTGTTTCCTTCCCTATCTAGCAGAGCTCAGCATGTGCTCCTGTTCTGGAGGAAAGCAGAACTGTTTTCTTCTGTAAAACATTTACGACCTAGGTGTAGCGAGTCATCAAAATTTAACAGGAGAGAGGAAGAGGGAGAAGAAAGTTTTGGAGCAGAAGGAGGAGTGCAGAGGAGACCTGATAAATTCAGTTTCTCTGAGCAAGGGCAGGGCAGGGGCACAGGGCAATGCACAGATCAGGAACTGTGAAACTTGGTACTTTCCCTTGGCAGATCTTAGAGACATTGACAGGAAAGGAGGCAGGAAGATGTGGCCCTGGGTCTTGGGGTGCTGGTGTCAAAGGTCCCCATGTCCACATGGTACAGATGCAGCCCCTGCATCCTTGGAGGATGAGGGCCATAACCCCCACCCCCAAGGTGGGGAGAGAGCCCAGAGCCTTGCATATACTAGGCAAATACTCTACCACTGAGCTATGTTCCTCCCAGCCTGAGAAGGATATTACCTAAATGTTGGAATCTTTGGGCTGACAGTTATGTCTGCTATGTGCTTAGTGTGGCCCTTTTACCTACTGGGCATTTGGCATTAGTTTCTTCTTGTTCTTGTCATCCTCCTCTTCCTTATCTTTTTCATTTCTCTCCCCCACATCCTCATTTCTATTATTATTATCAAGGACAAAGTGAGTTTTCATTCTCAATTTTCCTCCTAAATCAATAACATTTGAGAACTTTCGAGGTGTTCAGCTCTTTGGTAAGTCCTATGGGACGGGGGACGTCTAAATGATGACATGGTTTCTGGGTAGACCAGGAATTCTGGAAATCAGAACAATGAGACCACACAGCTTTGCGTGACATAGACTAACAAGAGGTGTGTCCTGAAGGGACAGGTCAGTGGGGTCTGGAGTAGCAGAGTCTCAGGATCAGGGACTATTGGAGTAGGAAGAAAAAGCCAGAGATCACTGAGTGCAACTCCTTCACTCTATCAGTTAGGAAACAGAGGCCTAAGGGATTTGGAGAGGTCCAGAGACTTACATAAGGTCACACAATGAGTTGGTCATAGAAACAGAATATGGGAATGATCATGTTGATATTTTGATATTTTCATATTGAAATATCCAATGACTAGCTCCCCCGACTGAAAACATAACAATGATGACAGTATTTAACATTTATTGCACATTTACTATGCGTCAGTCATTGTGATAAGCACCTTTGTTGGAATCATCTCGTAATCAGTTACTCCTCACCATTTATACAACCAAACCTGCTTTCTGATCCCAGTCAACCTGCTTTGGCTTTTCTTCCATTACTGTATTTGCCATTTTCACTGGTGCTGACTTTGCCTGAACCATTATTGTCCGCCCTTCCCCACTGTTCTGTTTCAGCCACAGCCAACTGAAGTTCCTAGTCTGCTTTGAAGCCTACCTCCCAGGACCTGGCACATGCCAAGGCAACATCTGCAGATGCTTGCAGGAGAGGGGTGAGCGGTGCATTCACAGTGGATGAGAAAATGTGGGCACAGAGGAGGGCAAGGGGAGAAAACTGGAAGTTACATAGGTGAGCCATTTGTACCATACCCATTGGGCACCAGGGATTCAGGCCTCACACATCTCAGAACTTCAGGCCCTCCACTTTGTTATTCCCAGACCCCTGTCTGTCTCTTTTTGTTTGTGATTACTGAAGGCATTTGCATGAAAACAGGTTTTCTTAATCTTCTGAGGGCTCAGCTTCCTGCTGCTGTTTCCCACCTGAAGCTGTAATTCTCCATTTGTGGCTCAATAACCATCTCCCGCGTGGCTAATTACAGGACATATGTTCCTGGGCTGGTATGCTGGAAAGGTGATAGGTACGCTCGCATGTCTGCTCCAGGCCTGTCCTCCACAGCTCTCCAGGGCCTTCAGGAGGCCGCTTCCCTCCTCAGGTGGTGTCCATTTTGCAGATGACTCCAGCTGGGCTTAACTGGGCATTCACCAGACTGCCCGCCAGCATCTCA
>RJWM01052523.1:0-10087 GCA_004363535.1 Dasyprocta punctata | reverse complement strand
AGATCTGATGTTAGGGGTAGTTATTTCAATGATAACAAGAGGTATTCTAATGGGAAAAGAAGGAAGGAAGAGATAAGGAAAAAGACATAAATTTATAAATATGCATAAATAAGACAGTTAAAAAAAACTGTATTGCTAAATACAATAGCTATTGAAAAAGAAAAGTTAATATACCTGAATTGATGAATCTTACATGTCTATATCTGTCAATATCCCCAACCCCTATGAAGGTAAAGATATGCAATATTGTAACTACTGCCACACTTCAACCACCTCAGTGTGTAAACCTACAGTGTTATCGTATCTGATCTGTTGTTGTTGTTTGTCTGTCTTTTTTGACTTTTATTTCTAGCTTCTGTATCTATTTTCTCTTAAATAAAAAAAAAACAAATAAGAAGTCAATGGTTAGCCCGCTTTAAAGAAGCAGTGATCAATTTCTCCAAAGGTGTTCTGCCACTGCAGAATGTGGCTAAAGAAACATGTACATGACTTTCATTTTCAAACTTTTTATGGTTGCAAAAATGAAATTAATTCATTTGAATATCTTTGGGTGAAGGAGAGGTTGAAAACGGGGTGCCAGAAACATGTGGAAGAGCATTTATTGTTTCAAAACAAAACTATTTCCTCAAAAAGAAAATTTCATTTCATCCCACTTATGAAACAAAGGGTAAAAGATTAATCTTAATCATATTCAAACACAAGCACTAGAGTTTTTTAGCTCGGCCTTTCTAATCTTCCAAATGAATGTCAGGAAAGTAGAGGAGCAGAGGAACAGGAACACAGGCCCTGGCCTTCATGGCCTTCAAGGCACTGATGACTTTTAGGGCAGCCATGGCCTGCATACACTCATCTCTTAGGCCTAAGTGGGATGATAGTGATAATCACATGCACCTGAGAACATGGTTCTGAAGATGAAATGCCATATGACAAATGCCCTAAGAATGGTTCCTGCACGCATGACTCTGGGCTATGAAACAATGTTAGAGGATGTGACAGGAATCTACCTTCATGGAGAGTCAATGACAAATTAAATATGTAGAGCAGCACAATCATCATATAGCCAGAAATTTTAGGAAAATCGAAGTCAAGATTAGGTGCCAGAGATAAATGCATTTACTTACCAATTATAACATCAAATTGCTTTGTCAGTCAAGCATACAAAATGACTCTCTTAAGTTGCATGACCTCTTCCTTAGAGAAGAGGGACTCAATGCAATTCATTCACTGGCAGCACAAGTTTAGCCACCCCACTGATATTCATCTTCCCTAGAAAAACCTGGCTGTAGCATTCCACACAGACCAGAACCAAAAAGAAGCTGAGAAGATTCTGCATTTTCTCACACTCAGGGAGCTCACCAGTCTTCAAGAAAAAGAGGAACAGGTGGTTGGTGGGAGACACAAGGTACAGAGTTTAAACCTTACTGTAAGTGCAATGAACAAAATATTAGAGAATTTTAAGCACAAGAAGTAGTGTAATCTTTATTTTGAAATGGTCCTGCTGGGTATTGTGTGGAAAGTTATCAGACCCTTGGTAGAGGGGAACAATCTCATTCAACATTCCTGGGGGGCAGGGATTAAAGTCCTCAGAGAGAGAAACTCCTCTCAGTATCAGAGTCTCAGAGAAGACACTAGCCCAGTGGACACTTTTTGACATATTCTGAAAGTAGAGCCAATGGATTTGCTAGTGTGCAGTGCCTGAGTGAGTGAGAATTCAGAAGTGTTTCCTATACTTTTCCTTAGGAACATGGTGAAACAACCAGCACTAAATGAGAAAAGACTGGGAGGTGTTATGGGCTAATTTGTGAAAAAATTCAATTACATATGGAGACAGAAACTTTGAAAGGTGATTTTGTTCAACCATGGCTGTCAGGGTAGCCAGAATCTAGTGTGACTGGCATTCTTACAAGAAGAGGACATTTGGACACACAGAGAGATAGGAGGGATTCACGTGCAGGGAGGAGACCCCATTCTGGACATAGCAAGGAGGCAACTTTCTAGAAGCCAAGAAGCTTCTGAAGACAAGAAACCTGCTGCCACTTGAGAGTTGGACTTCTAGCTTCTGATCATGTAGATTTCTGCTTTTTATGCTGCCAAGTCTATGAATCCATTCTTTTTTTTCTTGTTTTTTCCTTTTTTAATAGGCATGGGAAACTAATATAATGTGGAAATTAAGAGATCATATTGAGGTATGTTAACTTTGAAACAGATACCAGAAGACAAAATCATGGCTGGAGGTAGTCCTCTCGCCTCAAGTAGTTCTGGCTGCCTGGCATCTGCTTTGCATTCCTTCCAACCTATTTACCACCATTGGTTGTTTTCTTCTCAACTCCTCTCTAACCTATGTTTTCACTGTGTCTGTTGAATTCACAGGTGATATTTTCCTTTCATGATACATTAATCTCTTCACTCATTGCTGACATTATAGAAGGTCAGAGAAAGGGCTTGTTGTCAGAATCACAGGCTCTATTCAAGAACCATTAAATCCAGGACAAGGTTGACTTTCCCAGACTACCGTTTTTGCAGCTGTCTGCAAAACAAAAACTGGTGTGCCTGGCATTGCACTCTGTGTCTTTTCACTGACCTTCCTTTTCTATCTGAAGGTCTACTATGCACCACCGGGTCAAGACATTCATCTCCAGGTCCCTTCTCATGTGGCATCTACAAAAATGGGAAATAACTATGGAACTAAATACAATGACATGCAAAGATCAACCCATTATTTGCTGACTTTCATAAAACCCCAAAGCACAGTCAGAGCTGTTCTAATCACAAGAGAAGAACTTCCAGTTGCTAATGTTTTCTCGCTTTGGAATATACTCCTCAGCAAGGCATGGTGCCTCACATTGTGTTCCAACCACTGGGGATATTAAGGGAGTCAGATCATGAATATGAGGCCAGCTTGAGCTACGGAGTCAGAAGCTGCTTGAAACAAAGAAGACCAGATTCTTATTCCTACCCTGGTAAAAACACATCAGGTTGATCATCCTGCCAGAATCACATCATCTTCAGTAAACACCACTGTTTACGAGGCTTCCAAAAGTAGTATTTTCAGCCCTGCAGAAAGTTCCCAGGAGATACACAGCACAGAATCCAAGGGCCCACACTGACAAGGCACCTGTCTCTAGAATTTCCAAGCACCTGGCCCTACCTGCCATACGTCCAAAGAAACTGTCCTCAAGTTATCTATAGCCTGTCCTAAACTGAACCATTACATAGGGCCAATGCATGATATTAAATGATAACAGACACCTAATTATAGTGACTTATTTACATTTTCATGAAAAAGATGTACAAGCAAACCCTAGCTATATAACTATAAAGAGCACTTGAAAAGAGAGCTACCATCAGGTATTAAAAGTGGATTCCCAACATGCATACAAAATGTTATCCAATTTTAAAAATGAGAATGAGCCCATCATGGGACATCTGCCAATAATAGCAAACACATTAAAGCCAGAGATAGGAGAATTGATTGTAAGTTTGGGGCCAACCTGGATAATTTAGTGAGATCTTAACTCAAAATTAAAAGTTTAAGGTCTCGGGATGCACTGCAGGGTATCTAGATTCAATCCTCAGTACCACAACACACCCCCTTTCATGCAGAAAAAGGCAGTGGTAGGTTCTATGGAGTCTGATTTAGAGAAAATAAGTAGGGTCCAACCGGACTGCAACGCGCCGGCGCCACGAGGCGCCAGCTTGCATCAAGGGAGATCTGATCCGTCTTCCGGGGATGGGGGCTCCGCCACCCTGGAAGAGAACCAGAACCGGTCCAACCGGACCGCAACGCGCCGGCACCATGCAGCGCCAGCTTGCATCAAGGGAGATCTGATCCGCCTTCTGGGGATGGGGGCTCCACCACCCCGGAGGAGAACCAGAACCGGTCCAAGTGGACCGCAACGCGCCGGCGCCACACGGCGCCAGCTTGCATCAAGGGAGATCTGATCCGCCTTCCGGGGATGGGGGCTCCGCCACCCCGGAGGAGAACCAGAACCGGTCCAAGCGGACCGCAACGCGCCGGCGCCACATGGCGCCAGCTTGCATCAAGGGAGATCTGATCTGCCTTCCGGGGATGGGGGCTCCGCCACCCCGGAGGAGAACCAGAACCGGTCCAACCGGACCGCAACGCGCCAGCACCACGCGGCACCGGCGCGCGGGCTCAGAATCAAGGACACCCCCACCCCGGTAAGCAAGATGCTGGCTCTGAGGTCTGGCTAAATTGATGGCAACTAAGGTACATAAAGCAACTAGACACTAGTGTTTTTTCATAGATTTTGCAGGCCTCTGAACGGCACCCTGAATGTCTCTTTGTATGATAACAGTAGGCAATGCTGCAGACACGGGGGATTCTCTTCTGTCTGATCTTCGAGGCCCAATGTGGTTCTCACCATTTTGTTTTACTCTGATCGTTATTATTTTTCTCTTTTTTTTCCTTTATTTTATATTCTATTTTTATTGTTTTTGGTTCAATCCTACTACACCTGTTGGAATGGTCAGCTAATTTGAAGATAGCAAGGTATGTTATAGTAGCTATTGTACTCATATTATTGGTCTTCGAAGTTCTGTACCACTCCTACTGCTTTGTTTTGATTGACTTTATTTGTTACATTCTGTTATATTTTACTATCTTTAAAATAAAATTAAAAAAAATAGAGAAAATAAGTAAAGCAGTTCTCCACAAATAAATGGATAAAAGAGGAAAAAACAGAGCAAGGATTAATTCAGAATAAAATACATCAACAAATCAGATCCATGAAGAGAAAATAACATGGGTAGGATATTGCATGCAAAAACTTCTGTGTTGAAGAGGAAGCTGAGAAATTGCACAGGATCCTCCAGTAAAATAGAAGAGGAGTGCAATGCAATGGGGTCTTCAAGCATGGTGTCAGGCTACCTGATTCCAGTGGACACTTGTCAAGCAACCATCAGTGGCAGTGATTCAAAACATTACCTACACGAAACAAGGCCCACACTCAATCTTACAAAACATGCTAGAAAAGGGAAAGAGTGTGAAAAAATCCATGGCAACACAAAATAGCAGGGTTCGTGGTAAGGAATGTATGCTCATGCTCCTGAGTTGTGGAAATGCTGTGAGACTTCTATGACCACTTTCACAATAATAACTCACAAAACTAAGAGCCAAGTGATTTACACTGCCTGTTTCATCAACAAGGTTTCCACGCTTAGAGTGAGCTCCAGAGAACCTTGGTCAGTCTTCAGGAGCACAAGCATGAACAAGTTGGGGACCAAATTTCTGTTACATCAGTCAAAGTGTGGTACCTGAATGCATTACAGAACTAAGGAGAATTACCACGAATGTCACCAAAAATTTTGGAAACATCATATGTGTGGGGGAACACTTAAGATGATTTATGAAGTTTAGATTAGGGATATTGATCATCTTCAGGTTGGGCTTCAAGGTGACTTCTGATACACATGTGCATATTGTGTGCACATGGACCCACCTCCAGGCACACACGCGCACACACACACACACACACACACACACCATAGTAATATGAGTCACAGTCTCATTGAACAGACTGAAATTCAAATATCGATCAAAGCTTAATTACATTATCTAAGCTTAATGCTTGCACACTGTTCCTTCCGTTCTTCAGAACTAGGTATGCATTGAATCTTTTAGATCTGAGACACTGACAACCTTCACCCCATCCCATCCTGCTGGGCCAAGGTCCCAAAGAAGAGCCAAGGATGCAAAGTATCCTAGAGTGTCACGTGTGCAATCCACCCAGCATAGTGCTAATGGTGTCATGGCTGTGCTCCTCTTTATAAGCCAGCTTCCCCCTTTCCCCAGCACAGACATGGGATCATCTTCAGAGTCTCTGTAAGATGCTGGTGGTCCTGCTGACAGTGGCCCTGCTGGCCCTGAACTCGGTTCAGACCTCAAATGAAGGTAAAAAAATGGGCATGAGGCTGTGGTGTGATCTTACTTGGGGCTCAGGAGACCATACTGCACAAAGGGAGGGGAGAAGGGTGGGCAGGAGATGAAAAGAAACACTGGGCTGTAGAGTTTTTAGCACAATTGTAAGTTATGCCCTGTTGTAGTTCATCACTTTAAACTTTATTTAAAGTACAATTGGAAAATTATTAAATGACAGAAGAATAACAAGGTAATTAATTGATGCATTAATTAATGTGTAGCAAATTGTCTCTGTGCTATACACCAATTAAGGAATGATAGATGATAACACTGAACAGGGAAGCCCCGTTTTAAACTTATGATTGGAATCACAGTGGACAGTGGAATCTGGCAAGATAGTCTAAACCTATAATCCCAGTATTTTGGAGACTGAGGCAGGGGGATTGCAGTGAGTTTGAGTTCACCTTCGGCTTCAGGGTGAGGTTAAGCTGAGCCTGGACTACATAGGGAGACCCTGTCCAAAAAACAATTAGAGAGATGGCAGCCTTGCATGATGGATGAAGGACAGATGAAGGAGATAACACATCTCTAGGTTGTTTCTGAGACAGAGACTCACATAATAAATTTGGCACTCTCTGCACACACATGCAGAAAGCTCAGGGCCCAAGATTATCATTTTTCTACCATCCACTCTCAATAATTCAGTGTACTGTGTGAAAAGAATGCACGTGAGTGTATCCCAGTTATGATACACATTTTAACTGATAAAGGAAGGAAAAAGAACACTAAGATGTGGCACTGAAATACTCAAAGCACTTAACACAAAAGAGCAAAGAAGCAGGAGATGCTAGGAAGGACCAACTGAACTTAAGGCTGCACTCAGCATAGCGAGAACCCTGAAGTCCCCTTGAAACTCCCAGAACTTCACATAGAGGCTGTGTAGACTGGAGTTGGAAGTCACCTGTCCCCACAGGACACTTGTCATTCTTGAAAGGCTGGTGACTAACTGCGTTTTACTTTTACTTTACTTCCCAGAGGTCATCTATGACTCTTCTTCCTCTGTAATAGCAGATAAGGTCAAATTCATTCTCAGTCAGCATTCACTTCCCACTTTTCCTTGGGAATATTTCCGTTCTCCATCACTATAACGTCATTGACTTTTACATGAGTGAATGTTAGTTTCCTGAAAGTCATAGGAACAGTTTCATCAGCCTTGATTGAAGGGATTTGGAACAGGACCACCAATTTGAAAAACAAGGATGCTTACTTCAGTCACAAAATGGAGGCCATGTCTTTTCTCCCTGGTGGAAGCAGCTGTGCAGGAGGGACCCTCAAAGGGGAAGTGTACTGGTTCTGTTCCCTCCCTGATACTGACAGTGGGTCAGTGGCTTACTTTTTGCCTGATGTCCTCTCTAGAATCAGAATGTTTCATGTTGGAATGCACAGTAATATGTGTGCCCTTTTCTTTGTATTTTTGCCTACTCAGTTCTGTCTTTATAGTTGGCAAAATTATTTTGACACTATGCCTTGAATTCTGTGTAAGTCTCTCTCTCTCTCTCTCCCTCTCTCTCCCTCTTAAAATCTTTCTTCATGGGTGTAAGGCACTCAGCAAGTACTTCCAGTTTCAACATAGAGCTCAGGTGTCCTTCCTTGGATTAACAGTTAGCAAGACTTTATGGTGTCCTCATATAGAAGTGGCAGTCAAAAAGACATTTATAATCCCTTTGTGTTGTTTCTCTTCTATCTTTGGAGACATCCTGGGCAATTCACTAGCATTCAAGACCTCTTTTTTCTGGCAAATTTAAAGACAGACACCTGCCAGAGATCCACAAAACAAGTCAATCTGTGTAATAAATGTATGGGTTCATAGGAGTTCTTCCTCAATTGGCAAAAGTCAGAAGCATCGCAGGCTGAAAAGGATCAAAGGTTACTCTGCACATGTGCACAACTGCCTAAATGAAAGACATAAATTGGTATAACAAACATGCACAAAGCAAAATATAGAAAATGTGCAGAGGAAAGGAGATAGGAGGGAAGTTGGAAAGTGAGAATAATTTCTGGCAGAAAAGAATTGTGTGACAAGATCAGACAGGAATACAGGAAGAAGAGTCTTATCTGAAAACTGATCTACTCTTGTTTATTTCCTGTATAGATGTGGACCAACAAAATCAGATAAATGATCCCCTGCCACAAAGACCACCTCCTGGAGGACTGCCACCTAGGCCACCAGCTGAGGAACAGGCTGAAGCAGAAACTGAGGATGATGGTTCAGAGGGTGATGAGCCACCTCCTTCCCCTCCTCTTTCTCCTCCCCATGCTCCTTCTGTGCCTTCTTCTCCCTCTCCTCCTTCTGTGCCTTCTTCTCCTTCTCCACCTTCTGGGTTTGCTCCGCCCCCCCCCAGGTCATCCTCACCCTCCTTGCTCTGCTCGATACCTGAACAAACAAGGTCCAGCTCCACAAGGAGGCCAGCAGCCTCCTTGTCCTCCTCCTGGACCTCCCTGTGAAGATGGAGAACAGCAAAATCACCCTACTCACTCCTTGAACAAACAAGATCCACCACTAGCGGCCTCCCTGCCCTCCTCCTGTACCACCTGAAGAAGAAGGAGAGCAGAAAAATCATCCTGCTGGTTCCTTGAATAAATCCAGTGATGAAGACAATGGCTCAGAGGAAGAAGAGGCCCCTCTCCCTCCTCCCTCTGGGCCTCCTCCTTGCCCTCCTCATTCAATGAATAAACAAGACCCACCACCACAAGGAGGCCAGCAGCCTCCTTGCCCACCTCCTCCTGGAAAACAGCAGGGATCTCCCAAAAGACAATCGCCCCAGTAATCTGGAATTCAAAGGCAGGTACGTTCCAAATGTACCCTACAGCATACATTCCAATTCCTGTATTTCTCAGAGTTTAAAGTGGCAACAAATCAATTGGAAACTTGTGGAAATTATGTGATCACTAAGAAACTATGTAGATCCCATTTCTAAAGAATTGTGTTTATATATTTTCAGCTAAGGTGCTAATAATTTTGCTGTATATAAGCTCTCTGTGGTCTTTCTGCTTTAAGGATCATTGCACCCTTTCCACTTTCCAAATGATTACCTGGGTGAAATTTGGTTGTTCGTGACAGGATATAGTTATTTTCTTTTTCGTCTTCTGTCGTGTTGCTCAGAAATTAGTGACTTTCCCTTGCCTGTCTCTCTCAACTACTCTTTGCTCATATTTGCCCTTCATCGGGCTTCTCAGATCCAGTGCTCCTGCAATAAATGATCTTTTTGTCATGAACGATTTCATACATATGTGTAAAATATATATCTGAGTCTTCATAAATGACTCATTTCTTACAAAACTTCCACAGTGCCCCATAGATATATCAAATCTTCAGATGTTCTTGGTTTTATTTTTGTTGCTTCATGTTCTGCTGTTTTTTTTCTTTTATTTTTACTTTTTTTGTTTTTTTCTTACAATGCCTTATTACTCCATTGTGGAGCACTCCAGAATTTCTTTAACCAATACATTGTCAATGGACATTTAGGTCGCTTTCAGTTTTCACTATTATACGACAGGTTGCACTGACCATCTTTACTAGTTTATTACTTGAACATTTGCAATAGAAATGAAAAGGTCAACAACCTAGGAGAAATTTTTTTCCCTTCATTTTTCAAGCACAAATTAGAGCCCATTATCTGGTAGGTGCCTAAGAGGAGTGAACAAAAGGAAACTGGAAAGAAGGAAGGGAGAGGAAGGAAAGAGGGAGAGGGGATGTGCTCTCACCCATCTGGCTTCAGTGAGCTCAGCAAGGGATGGGAAACCTCCTGCTATGGTTAACCATAACCTTTCTTGTACTTTTGTTTATTTGTTTTTTCGTTTGTTCATTTGTTTCAGAATAGGAATGAGAAGATGATGTCTTCTAGTTAGCTATGTCTTTGGAACGATGTCATCATATCCATGTCTATAATATCCAAATAAAATGATCAGCATGCAATACCTGATTGCCATCTCTCTGCCTCTCTGGGTGTTGGGTAATGGGAATTTTGAGGGTGGGGACACAAAATGAGAGCATCAGGACCCCTTGTTGTGGGTTCTTCCAGTGAGCTTCCCTCTCCTTTGATCCACAAGCCAGCTGCCACAAGAAACACTTCCATTGTTCCCAGACTTTCCCAGATTCTATACGACACATGCAGGTTTTTAGTTACTATCATGTTTTGTTAATTT
>RJWM01052521.1:0-10088 GCA_004363535.1 Dasyprocta punctata | reverse complement strand
AGGCACTTAAGCCACTGAGCCAAACTCCCGGCCCTAGTTTTTTGAGACAGGGTCACGCTATGTAGCTCAGGCTGGCCTTGCATTTATGTTGTAGCCCAAACCAGCCTTGAACTCATGACACTCCTCCTACCTCAGTCTCCTGAGTGCTGGGATTAAAGGCGTGCGCCACCATGCCCAGCTTAAGTTTTTTGTAAAATTTCCGAATCTCCCTTATTCATTTTGGTAATATTGCATCACACTTGTACCACTGTGATAACTAATTATTACTTATTGGGCATTTATGCTGTGCCATGCTCAGGGGTAACGATTATGCATTTGTTAACTCATTTAAGCCCCACAAGCATGCTGTGAGCTAGACCGCATTATCATTCAATTCTACGGATAGCTAAGCATGCAGGTTTAGTGAGTAGGAAATTAAAACCCGTGTTTGTCTTCCTCCACAGGGACTTAACTGTTACAGCGCTATTTTAAGAGTGTGCAGAACTATGGCTTTGGAGTCACGGTAACCGCCGTTGGCTCTGTTCTTCAGCAGCGTACTCTAGGTTCTGTCACTTTCTGTCCTGGGAAAGGTAAACCAGACACTGCACACTGGAATCAGAGACAGATGTGGTTTAGAGGAGATGGGAAAGTCTGGTGAAATGCCAAATGCTGAGCTGTGAGTTTTCAACCCTGTTTATTTTCAAGCCCACAGACGGTGGGAAGATATCACCTATGTGCCTTGTGTTGCTTGCTGCCCCTGGCAGAGAAGTAGGTCAGCTGCCCGGGTGTGAACCTGTGGATTCCCCAGCCCTGCTGGCTGGGTGAGAAGTCCACAGGGTGGCCAATCACCAGTATCGGCCCCGGAACGCACATCCTTAGTCCCGTTTTCTTGCTTTCTGGGTTGGAACCCAGGGCCTCACACGTGCTAACATGCTCTACAACACAACCCCAGCCATCAGAAACTGTTAAGAATCTAAATTTAAACTGGGCAGTGTGGTGGCGCATACTTATAATCCCAGCATTTAGGAGGCCAAGGCAGGAGGATTGGCTGTTCAAGGCCAGCCTGGGATACACTGCAAGCCCAAGGCTGTTCAGAGTTCAGACTCATCCTTGTATCTGATTTAAAAAAAAACGTGTTTCAGAATGCAGAATGTTGGATATCCCTTATCTGAAACGCCTAGGATTTTGGATATGTTCAGATTTTGGAATATCTATATCTATATCTATATCTATATCTATATATGTATTTATATATTTATATACCTCTCTCTATATATATATCGGTGGAATACGACCAGAGTTTAAACACAACATTTATTTAGGTCTCATATTCACCTTACACACACAAATTGAAAATAATTTTATACAATATTTCTCATAGTTTTGTTCATGAGACAGTTTTATAGTGTGGTTTTCCATCTGTGGTGTCACATTGGCATACAAAACATGTCAGATTCCAGGCTGGGGACCGGTTCAGCAGCAGGGCACATGTTTACAGTGGGCAAGGGCCCTGGTCCAGTCTCTGGCACACCTGTGCACATGCACACGGCTTCAAATTTCAGAGGGTTTTTGTTTAGGAGTGCTCAGCCTGCACATATATATATTTTAAAGACAGAGGTTAAATTAGGAGACATGTTTGCCAGGAAGGAATCTGTCTAAACACAAAGGATGTTGCAGAGGCCCGCTTAGGCCAGAACTGTGTGAAACAGCTGAAATATTCCCAGGAGCGCCCGAGGCTGTGAAGTGCCCCAGGCTTCCTTCATAAATTCCTGCAGCCAGGTTGAGGCGTGCGAATTTCCCCATTTTCTTATAAGTGGACAGCTGCTTCTCACAGGGATGTGGAGGGAAGGAGGCTGTCCAATATTACAAAATAAAATGAAAAAAGGGGGATATAACAAAAACATTTAACCTCATTATTCTTCATGTAATATTTCCAATTATTCATCCATTTGTATTTCAGAAATGTGTTGCCACTGCGT
Source organism: Dasyprocta punctata (assembly GCA_004363535.1). Lineage (NCBI taxonomy): Eukaryota > Metazoa > Chordata > Mammalia > Rodentia > Dasyproctidae > Dasyprocta > Dasyprocta punctata. The sequence continues at coordinate 8,130 of RJWM01052521.1, read as the reverse complement.
AATCAGGTAGTTTTCCAAAGTAAGAACTTCAAGGGTAAAGGGGTAGAAGAGGAATTCAGTGAGTTCTTTTTTTTTTTTTCCCCCTGGATACTGAGGATCGATCTTAGGGTCTTTGCACTGAGCTATATCCTCAGTCCTACTTGTGTTTTATTTTCAGATTGGGCTCAATAAGTAGGCCAGGCTGGGCTCCAACTTGTGATCCTTCTGCCTCAGCTTCCCAGAGTGTTGGGATTATAGTCAAGTGCCACCACACCTGGCATCAGGCAGAATTTGTCTTTAGAATTTGCTTGATTTTAATTTTTCATGTTAAGTGAAACAAATCAGTCACATAAGCTTAAGTATCAAATGTTTTCTCTTATATGACAAATTCAAAATATAAATAAAGAGCAAAGTAAAAGATAAATAATAAGAAGTACTGGGGACTTGGGCAAGATCTCCAACTGCCTGTGTGGGGGTACTGTGAAAGGATGAAATAAGAAACAGAGACAAATTTAGTAATGCATGAAGAGGGGCTAGGAGGTCAATGCCTCAGGACAGGAAGAGACAAAAATACTCCACACTGCCAATATTTATTGGTGTATTCAATGATAGGAGGGTCTAGTGGAAGATTTAAGGTCAGTGGGAGACTCAGAGGTCAATAACTCAGTGGGCAATGGATAATCCTGGGTGACTCAAGAGGGTGGAGATGACCCCATGCTAAGAAGGATCTTGCCCTGGAGTGTTTTTTAATCTTAGTGGTTTTAGTTTAGTTTTACTGGGTGGGAGATGATGGCTCATTCCTAAAGAGTTAATGGGAAATCTCAAAAGGGTGACACCGATAATCCCAAGTCTCCATTTATCCCTCAGGGAAGTATGCAAAATTAGCCACTGTGAATTTGTGGTCCCCAACAAGGAAGTGAGGAGAGAGATCTTTTGCAAAAGAGAAAGGGACCAAGAGATGGAGGGGGAGGGAATGAGAAAGAATTAAGATAAGTAGTGGGCTTGTGCCAACTCTCCCATGAGGAATGTAATCATTGTGTGCCGTAATCATGTACTAATAAAAAGTAAAACAAACAAACAAATAAAAATAAAACAGTTAATTTAATGAGGGCTAGGGATTTAGCTCAGTGGCAGAGAGCTTGCCTAGAATGTACGTGGCCCAATCCTTACTTACAAAACAAAGCACAACAGAAAATGTAATTATACCAATTTTCTGATTTTCAAACTGAGGAGTAATTTGTGTACTACACTGAACTGCATGAATAGTATGAAGTGCTCTTTTTTTTTTTTTTTTTTTTTTGCGGCACCGGGGATTGAACTCACAACCTCGCGCTTGCCAGGGCAGGCTCTTAAGCTGCTGAGCTAAACTCCCCAGCCCTGGTTTTTTGAGGTAGGGTCACACTATGTAGCTCAGGCTGGCCTTGCGCTCGCGTTGTAGCCCAAGCGGGCCTCGAACTCACAACGCTCCACCTACCTCAGCCTCCCGAGTGCTGGGATTAAAGGCGTGCGCCACCACGCCCAGCTAGTATGAAGTGCTCTTAACTCAATGAATTATATGCAACTGTATCATCACCAGTCAGTTTCCATTTACAGCCAGGTCCCCAGTCTGGTCTCTGGCCTGTCAGGAATGGGACAGGAGGTGAGTGTTGGGCTCTGGATGCAGCTCCATCGCTATTCACAGCCCCTCCCCATGGCTCCCATCACTGCCTAAGCTCCACTTTCTGTCAGGTCCACTGAGAAAGTTTAGATCCCTTCAAGGCCTGTTCTCCTTGCAAACCTACCCCCTTCTCTGGTCTCTCTCTATCTCAATTATTCCTTGCTTTAAACTTTGTATAGAGGGGGCTCTCTTGTGACCACCTGCATGTGCTTAACATTATGCCTGTGAGATTTGCCTGTGTATAGTAGTAATTTATTTATTTTTATTCTGCTGCATAGTATTCCATTGCATGACTACAATACTTTATCCATTCTTCAGTAGTAGGACACTGGGTTGTTTCTGCCTTGTAGACTGTTTTGAATAATGCTGTCTGAACATCCTTTTATTACTTATCTTTTAGTAATGATAATCATTCATTCCTGGTGGAGTTACATATAGGACTGGAAATGCCAAATGCCAGGTCAGAGAGTGTAACCCAGTTTAGCTTAGCAGATGCTGCCAAATGGCTTCTGAATGGATAAAGTGTTTATCCTTCCACAGGAATTACAAGTCTAGGTGCTCCTTGTCCTCATCAATACTTGGTTCTATCTGGGCCTTAATTTTAGGTGTCTGTTGTGTATATAGTGGTGACTCACCATGATACATATTCATTTCCATTTCCTTAACAATGAATGATATTGGCAATGAATTTTTTAAAAAATGTATTTATTTATTTACTGTGGCCTTTTTTTTTTTTTTTCCAGTACTGGAGTTTGAACTCACAACCTGTCGCCTGCCAGGCAGGCACTTAGGCCACTGAGCTAAATTCCCAGCCCTGTTTTTTTTGAGACAGGGTCTCACTATGCAGTTCAGGCTGATCTTGAACTCACAATGCTCTTCCTGCCTCTGTCTCCCTAGTGCTGGGATTAAAGGTGTGTGCCACCACGCCCAGTTGAATTTTTGTATTTTTAAATTACTCATTTAAGTTGGTAGTGGCCTTCATATTTATCCTCTACAATGGTTTCTTAATATCCCACTGAATTTGACCCAGCATAGTATTCTCAGCCACTGCCCTCTGTGGATCATTAGGTTACTTCCTGTCTTCCCTCTGGTCCCTTCTTGTCCACGGAGAGGCACTGCGGACACCCAGCCCTAGGCAACGTTGTTGTCATTAACGGCAGCTGTGTCAGCGAGGTGTGCGAGGTGCTTTGAATACCGTTTTCATTTCCGTCCCAGTGCCACCTGCAGACACTGAGTGCTGCCTCTGCTTTCCAGGTGAGGAATCCGCTACCAGGCATTGCAGCGTGCCCTCCACCTGATACCCAGTATTCACTGGCAGGGTCCGGGACTCTGGCGCTCTGATCAGCCACGCGAAGGTTCCACGAGGGCTGCTGGGTCTGTGCGCCTCCTCCTGGTGCTCCCTGCAGCTCTCCTTGCCCTTCCTCCCTGCCAGCTGCCCCCGGGGGCATCGCTGTCCCAGTGCCCTGTCCGCGATATGATTTCCAGGACAGAGCAGCGTGAGGACGGTGGAATCTCAACACTGGGCGCGTGGTGCCGGGGCCCAGGCCTGCACTAGGGGGAGACTGAACCCTCGGGGGAAAGGGATTAGTTCTTTCCTGTCGGCCTCCTTGTACATCCCAGAGCTCTGAGATTCTTCCAGGCCTCTGGGAAACAAGAGAATGAGCGCAGCTCAGGTAGCGCGCTCGCTCGCACTCTTGCCTTTGGAAACTGCGCTTTCCACACTGAGCAAGGACGGGTGATATTTTCCGCCTCTCACTAGCAAGGTCTCCTCCTCTGCGATGCTTGCCGGCTTCACAGTGTTGCGATGGTGGAGCCTGCAGGTTCGCTAGGAGGGAAGTAAACCACTAGGATGTCCTGCCCCGTGGGGCAAAAGCCAGTAAGTGCATCTGAGTGTCTTTTTAATGAATAAAGTGCAGTGCAAACGTGAGTTACCATGACGATGACGCTCCTTACCGTCTGCCATGACACCGTTTCCTTGGAAAGATGGCCCTGGCTTCCCAGTGCGTGGTATCACTTTGATTTCCTTGTCCTAATGAAGTGGTACATAGGCAGGAAACTCTAGAACAGACTGCCTGATGTGCTTGGCATCTAAGCCCCACTTCGTGGTCACTGTTGGACGCCCAGCAAGTTCTTACCTACAGTGGTCCCTTGGTATCCAAGGGGGACCAGTTCCCGGGCCATTGAAGGTACCAAAATCTGCAGATGCTCAAACTCTTGCATAACATGGTGTAGTATTTGCACATAACCTGCACACCTCCTTCTGTGTACTTTAAATCATCACCTTAGATGACTCACCACACCCGAGGCAAGGTGCATGCTGTGTAAAACCTTGTTACACTGTGTTGTTTAAGCAGCAATGGGCAAGGGCAGGTTTGTGTGCATTCATTACAGGTGGAATTGTTTCTCAGTTATTTTCAATCTGCAGTTGGTCAAATCTGAGATGTGGTACCTGGGGATAGGAAGGTCTGTACTCGGAGCTTTTTAGTTCTTTTAATCTGTAAAATCTGTAAGACTATGGAAATCAGTATGGAAATTCCTCAGAAACTAAAAGTAGAAATTCCAGTTGACTCAGCTATTCCCTTTCTAAGTATCTTCCCAGAAGAGTAAAGACATCACATTACAGGGATATAGCGTATCCATGTTCACAGCAGCACAACTCATTGTAGCTAAATCTTGGAAGCAGTCTATGTGTCCATTAGCAGATGAATGGATAAAGAAAATACAGAACCTATACACCATGAAGCACTACTCTGCCATAAAGAAGGATGAAATTGAATCATTTGTAGGAAAATGGTTGTACTTTGAGACCATCATGTTAAGTGAAAGAAATCAGACACATGCTTAAATATTGCATGATTTCTCTCATCTGAGAAACCCAAAGTATAAGTAAATTAAAGAGCAAATAAAAGATAGATAGCAGGAAATAGGGAGGTAGATCTTTTGCAAAAGGAAAAAGGGACCAAGAGATGGAGGGAGAGAGGGGGAGAGAGAAGGGGAAGAGGACGTAAAAAGAATTAAGATGTGCTATGTGTACGTACCAACTCCTCAGAGGAATGTAATCACAATGGACTGCAAATGTGCACTAATAAAAATTAAAATTAAAAAAAGCCAGCCTCTGGTGAGTGGGGATTCTCGTGCAGCCTGGTCCTGCCCACTTTTCCAGCCTCCTCCTCTTCTCCACTGCCAGGGGTTTGGGCATCGAGATGCGTGTCATTCCCCAGCTACTCCATGCTGCACCTGCCTGGCCACGATGTCCCCTTCCCCGACTGCCCGCCTGTGTACAGCTCATGGCCACATGTCCTTCAGGCCTGAGCTGGGCCATGTCAGTTCTGCCTGCCCCTCACGGCCCTGCCAGTTGGCCCCTTCCCCCATCTGTGCTCCCATTACCCCGGACTCACCAGGCTCCTCCTGTACTTGCTGGTCCTCTTCTTACCCTCCCCCCACCACTGTGAGCTCTTCAACATAAATATGCGCTATTCATGGCATTGTTTCCAGGACTTGGAACTGATGATGTCACACAAGCGTCTGCAAATATTTGCTGTATGAATAAAGAACGAGTGAGCTCTTCTTGACCAGGGAGGGCAAATATTTTAGAGATGTATTAGACAATGATGGTCAGTGCTGATGTAACCTCTGTTTCATTAGAAACGAAAATAGGGCCTTTGACAAGTGACTTTTTTAGATTTGGTAGCTTTTTATTTTTTTGAGACAGGCTCTCACTATGTAGCCCAGGCAGGCCTCAAACTCATGGTGATCCTCCTGCCTCAGCCTCCCAAGTGCTGGGATTACAGGTGTGCATGAGCACACCAGGCTAAAATATAACCAGTTTTATTAAGATTTGAAAGAGATAGTCTAGAACCTGGTAAGCTGAGTCACTACCACTCTCACTAAAAAGTGTAAATTTGATCCTTTTCTTTAGTCTTAAAAATATTCCTATATCCAGCTCCCTTAGAGATGGATGTTATAATTAAGAGTCTCTCTCTTTTTTTGTTTTTGATGTTTTTAAAAATGAATGTTAAGTGTCAAAAATTAATGCTTGCTTTTCTCCTTCATTTTGCCCTAGAACCACATATCAGCACCGACACCATTTAGGAAGAGTTTGTGAAGTGAGATTATATGAGTTTCTCTTGCGTTAACTATTTCCCCAAACAATATTCGTCCTTTGGAAGAGCTTGAAGTTCAGGTGTCGGTTCTTTCTTTCTTTCTTCATTTTTTTTCCTAGTAAAGGGAAAGAAACTGTCACTGATGTTTCTTTTAATTGCAATGGGGATGGGGCAAGAAAATTTACATCTCTATTTCACCACATTTCCCTATAGTAACTTTGCCAATTGCTCTTGTCAGAGACACAGTAGTTCTAGTTAGGAATATAGCTGGCCAGCAGGCTCTGCCTCTGTGGCCTCAATGCTCATGGATCAAAAATATTTGCAGAAGGAAATGTTCTGTTGTTGTTGATGTGTATTATGACATTAGGACTGTCATGGTTGTGTGTGACATTGTCGTTATCCCCTAAACCAGTAGTCCCCAACTTCTTTGGCACCAGGGACTGGATTTATATCTTTTTCTGTCTTTTTGAGACAGGGTTTTGCTATGCAGTTCAGGCTGGCCTCAAACAGTGATTCTCCTGCCTCAGCCTCTAGAGTGCTGGGATTACAGATATATGCCATCATACACTGCCCTGGATTTTTAGAAGACAGTTTCTATGGACCAGGAGATTTGGGGGTGAAGGTATGAGTCCAGGATGAGTCAAAGGGGTGTTGTGCACCCTTGATCCCAATGTGCACGTGCAGTTCACAGTAGGGGGGCACAGGTGCTGTGTTCCCTCTGTGGCAGGAGGCAGAGCTCAGGTGGTGATGCCATGGGGAGTGGCTGTAAATACACTATTTTTTTTTTTTAGCCTATTCCTCATTGGGGGATGTTTGCGAGACAGACTCAGATAGCTGTAGAAAGAAATTAAGAAACTAGGGCTAAAAGATCAGTGCCTCCCAAGAACCCGCCATGTTGGGTCAGGGAGGATCCAACCAGAAGACAACTAGCCAGCCTTCCTGGTGAGTGGTGCAAGGGCTTGTACTCCAGGAAGAGAGAGATCTGCGCCTCCCGTAAGCTGAGAATCACCCCTCCTCCCCCAAGCAACCTGCTGGTTCAGAGGACCAGCTAAGTTGGTAGCAACTAAGGTACATAGAGCAACTAAATGCTTGTATTGTTTGGTTCATTTTGCAGGCCTGGGGCCTGCAGTCTGAGCATCACTTGGGAGGTTGACAGTATGCAGTGCAACAAATAAGGGGGATTCCCTTCTGTCTTGTCTTCCAGGTCCAATATTGTTTTCATTGTTTTGCTTTATTCTCATTAATTGTTTTGCTTTATTCAGTATTCTGTTCTGATTGGTTTTATTCTGTTTTGTTTTTGGTTTGATTTTGCTATACCTGATGGAATGGTCAACTATTGTGAAGATAACAAGATATACTATGCTAGCTATTGTTTTCCTAGTGTCCTGCTTTGAAGTTCTGTACCAGTGCTACTGCTTTGTTTTGATTGACTTTGTTCTGTTATGTTTTGCTGGATTTAACTATCTTTAAAATAAAATGAAAAAAAAAAAGAAACTAGGGCTAGCCATGTAGCTCAGTGGTTGAATGTTTGCCTAACATGTGTGAGGCCTTAGGTTTAATCCCTGTATTGGGTGATATACTATGTACCCCCAAGTCCTCATATACTTTTTATGGGGCTGAGTCTGGCACTTGTGATTGGTTTGTTGTCTTGTACTGGGATTGGTGATGTGAGTGCTGCACCCGCCCAGGGGTGGAGCTGACATACAGTGTAAAGGAGGCAGGTCTTCCTCTTGCTCACTTTCGCACTTTCGCCTTCTCTCTCTCTCTCTCTCTCTTTTTCTCTCTCACCAGCACACTTTGTCATTGTGGTGGCCATGAATGGTAGCCCTTCCATGCCACACTACCTTGGAGCCAACTGAGTATGGACTGAAACTCCCAAGAAACTAAGAAATAAACCTTTCCTTCCCTGATTTTGGGCGTCAGATATTTTGTCTTGGCAATGAGTGAAAAGTAACGAAGACAATCCCCCACCAGGGAGACAAAAGTGCTTCTTCTTGGTGTAATCCCAGCTATTTGAGAGTCTGAGTCAGGAGGATCACAAGTTTGAGGCCGGCCTGGACAACTTAGTGACACTGTCAAAATGAAGAAAAAAAGACTGGGGATGTAGCTCAGTGGCCACGCCCCTCTGGGCTCAAACCTCAGTACCTCACACACACACAGAAAAGAAAAGGAAACTATATCTTTTTGGACACCTGAGAACACTGTGAGCAAAATTTGTAACCTTACCATGCTTTATTTTTAAGAAACAAAAGCAAGGAAGCACTTGGGTGACTGAGGCAGGAGGACCACTGCAAGTTCGAGGCTAGCCTGAGCTCCAAAGTGAGTTCAAGGCCAGAATGAACTACCTAGCAAAATCCTGTCGCAAAAAAAATAAAAGAAAGAAAAAGACGA
>RJWM01052520.1:0-10088 GCA_004363535.1 Dasyprocta punctata | reverse complement strand
TTTTTCTGAAGTTCACATATGGAAATAGGTAAGTAGGATTTATTTGTTTATTTTTTGGTACTGGAAATTGAACTCAGGACCTTGTGCCTTCCGGGGGGGGGGGCACTTGTGATGCTGAGCTATATGCCCTACCCCAAGAGCAATTTCTAGTATGACTTCTTGCAGAGAACCCTGAGACCCTCACAATAATTTCAGCTCTGGGATGAATCGGTCAACTGATTCCTGAATCCAATAGTTAATTGTGGTGCCAACTTGAGTAGATTAAGAAACACTTAGTGAATGAATAGAGCACCATTCTGGATGTGTCTGGATCATTGATAAACTGAGAAGGAAGATGCAAACTGGATGTGTGTGGTACTAACCAATAAATTTGTACCCTGGGATGAATACAAAGGAAAAGAATGAAGTCTTTTGGCTTCTCAGAGGAACTCAAGTCTTCACCATCACCTTTGGATGGGGGTTCAGTGTAGACTTTTGATGCTCCCAATGAAGACCCTTCAGCTTTCTGATATGGACTTGCACTGGACTCTGCTCTGCAGTGAGCTCCAGGTCTTCCACATTTGGTTGGATTCAGCACATGGATAGCCCTTTTGAATTCTTCCACTCTGACTGCAGGCAGAAACTGCAAGTGTACTTTGTAATAAATTATATATATATATATATATATATATATATATATATATATATTCTTTTCTTCTGGTTGTCCCTAACTGATATGGTTTCTTATTCAGTATTTTTAGTTACTTGGCCATAGTAACCAATACTAAAAAATCTGACATCCAAGAAGAGTCTTATTTGGGCCTTAGAATTTGTAGAGGTTTGAGTCCAGGAGTTGACTGGTTCCAAGGCAAGGCAGCATGCTAGTGGAACACCATAGAGGAGAAAAAGTTCATAGCATGGTAGCAGGAAGCAGAGAGAGATCCAGGAAACAGGGAGGGAGATAGAACCCTTCAGGCCATATGTCCAGTGACCCAATTCCTCTGACCAAGCCTCACTACTTAATATCACATATAGCTATAAAGTAAGCAGTCGACTAATTTTCTGGTGAGTGTCACATTACCATGATTCAATTTCATCCCAAAAGCTTCACCTATGAGCGCATGAAGCATGGGAGGAGCATCCAAATGAAAACAGTAACGGGTGACTTACTACTTCATTTGATACATTTACTTCTTTTTTTTTTTTTTATTTTTTTGCAGCACCGGGGATTGAACTCACAACCTCGCGCCTGCCAGGGCAGGCGCTTAAGGCACTGAGCCAAACTCCCGGCCCTGGTTTTTTTGAGGCAGGGTCGCGCTCGCGTTGTAGCCCAAGCTGGCCTCGAACCCACAATGCTCCACCTACCTCAGCCTCCCGAGTGCTGGGATTAAAGGTATGTGCCACCACGCCCGGTTTAGATTTACTTCTTACTCAGAGCATCTAGTTGTTAGTAGTCACATGAGTTCAACTACAGGAATTCCAGTTCATCAGAAATATTTAAATTACATTTTGTGTTTAAATTGACCATGTATCTTAATTTTTTGATGAGGAGAAACTTCTCATTTTGTCCAGTGAGAGTTACTCACTAATTTCAGTATCAACTATTAGTCTCATTCATACAAACTGATTCTTTTTAACATAAATATGCACTCATGCTGGTTTCTCTCCAACATAGTTTTCTCTTACTCTATCTAAATTCTGAAATCTCTCATGTGCTTCACGTATTGAGATGAGGCAAGATGCTCTTCATCTGCCATCTGGCTCTTAATTTTCATCATATATTTGTTAGGTTTTCTTCATGGATCTATTGAGAGGTCCCTGGTTCAACTGCCCTCTTTGTCTTGCTCACACAACATTCTGATATTCGTGGCTTCCGCTTTTGAGGTCTCCTTTCTGTGTGGCACTCATCTCAGCTGGTATCATTTTAATTTTATTAATGCTTTTGAGCCCTCTATATCTTAATCCAGTATTTAAGGAAATTTCTGTCTTCATTTATAATGTAAGTAGGCTATTGGAGAGAAAGTATTACTCCTCAATCTTTCAAGAAAATCCCTGTGTCAATAATTTCATTAATGTTCTTCAATTTCCATAAATTATGGTGTAGGAATAAAAAACAAACACTTCTGCACTGATAACCCTGAAAGATTTTTACCTGTTTTCCTTTCTCTAAAGCCTCATTTGAGCATTTTTAATATCATTCCAGTAGGAAATAAATAACATAGAAACAAGTAGAAATCTTTAGCACATAAAGCCTTAGTATTTCCTTGTAGTCCTTTGAAAGTAAAACTTATACGCAAGAGCTTGCTTATTCTAATTTTCCTCATGGAAGTTGAATTTGTAGATTTTTTGTTTTGATGTATCCACCTTAATGTCAACTTTAAAATAAAACTTTTTCAGTGATACTAATACACAGAAAAATATTTTACAATTATAATTCATACAAATTATTAGCATGTATTTACCAGGTATTATGAAGTTGAAAATCTACTTTTCTATAATCCAAATTAAACGAATGTCTAAACTTCATATTGACCTAAAGTAATTATTGAAAAAAACAAACTGAAGATGAAGCAAATCCTCATGCAGAATAATTGAAGTTTAGTTTATAAAGATATTTCACTGTTGGAAGAGATGGGACAAAACTCATCTTTTAAAGGTAGGCTGCACTTAATGATTTCTGTTCAAAATGAACAGTGTAAAAAGGGGAATAAAGAATAGCTTTCCGTCAAAAAACCTGACAAACCCTGCCTTTGCTAGGTAAGATCCAGGTTAACACCAACAATAATGGATCATGTTGGTAATATTTACCCATGATGTGATGAAAATGAGACTTGTGAGGCTTTCAGCCCCAGGCAGATAAACCTGGGAATCATGAGAAAAACATGAAATGTACCCTAAGTGTCATGTAATTTACCTGACAGAGCTCTCTCAGAAACATCAAGGTCATCAAAAACAAAGACAATTTGAGAAGCTGTAAATCTAGGGGATTTTAAAGAGTGATGGCAAATCAATAAAATGTGGTATTCCAAAAGGGCATATAGAAGAATGTCTCAGTTACTTTTCTCTTGCTAAGGCAAAATACCTGATACCCAAAACTTAAAGGAGGAGAGGCTTGTTTCTAGAAGTTTCAGTCAAATGTCATTTGGCTCCAAGGCAGAGTGACATGGCAGAGGGGCATCATAGAGAAGAAATAGTTCATGGTGTGTCTGGAAGAAGGCAGCAAAGCAGAAGCTGCAGCAGCAAGCCTCCCTTTTCTTTTTTCTCTATCCAGACTATAAAACTTTTGGGTGGTACCATCCACACCCCAGATGCGCCTTACCATTATCTACACCCAGAACTGAATAATAAGTGGACTAATTTAGTTATCTCACAGTTAATCCATATTATCACACTCTTAATCCATGTTCACACCCCATAGATGCAGACACCTCTAAAAATGCCAACCTTTGAGTACGTGAGGCTTTGGAGGGACATCTAGATATAGGCCATGACAAATAAAAAAACAATAACAACTAACAAAATCTAAATACAGTGTATACTTAGCTCATAATAATGTATAAGCATTTCTTATTTCTTCAGTAAGTGTGATATACATTTCGTATTAAGATGTTAACAAAAGAGGAAATTAGGTGTGATTATATGAGATATGAATGATAGATAGATAGATAGTAGATAGATAGATACTGCTTTTTCTGATTTCACTGGAAGCAGTTTCTAAGCATCAGACAAAAATTCTATAAATTCACTTTTATTTTGTCTTATGCAGTTGAACTTGAGTATAAATGCTATTATTTTTCATAGATAAATACTGTTGCATGATGTTCCAACATCATCAGTCTTATTCAGTAGAAGTGTGGGCCAACAAAAGAGTAAATAGTCTGAAGTATGTAATTCAGAGAGACATCAACATTCAAAGATACTAAAGTTCCCTTTCCAAGACACTTTAGAAGTAAACCAAGTTAGATAAAATTTGTTTTAAAAAAATGTTCTTTGGCTTGCAAATAATAATGCAGATAAAATTTATTTTTATCTTATAATAATGCTAACCCTTTTCTATGTACATGGAAATATTCTTTGAAATTACTAATATTCTTTCAATTCATGAAAGATGAAAACAAATACTGTCTTTATTAGGGCAACCGAACTTTTACAAATAGAACAACATTAAAATAAATGATCCCAGGTCAATTTCTCCAACAGCTTGAATAGTTTATTCAGTTTGTTCCCTGGGAACAAGGATGAAATTACCAATTCCCTGATATTTGAATGGAATCTTAAAATAATAAAAATTGAAGAGCCACTAAAATAGGAGAAATTTCAGGAAAGTTGAAAGCTTGGGTGAAAATAATTTTGAAAAAGAAGTTCTCAAATAATTAATTTAAAATAATGATGAATTGAGTTTTGAGCATTACTGCATAAGTCAAAATTTTCTCCTTTTCCTTCTGAAAATTATCAAACTTTCAAAAAAAGAAAAACAAAAAACTTATTTCCAAGGAAACTAAACCCATATATAAATAAAGTTCATAATCAGGAATATGTGTTATGATAATCAAATCAGCTGAGATCAGCATAGGTTTTACACAAAAAATAAAAAAGAAAGAAAGAAAAAATGTGTGGTGACATGCCCTGCTAATAACATACTAGGATAAATATAATTTACAAAGAAGATAGCCTCACTGTGAGGTAAAAAGAAAATCATAAACTTTATTTAGAACAGTGGATGTGGGTACTGAAATAATCAAAGTATATGAAGTTTGGTTCAAGGAGGTAAAAATGATGAGGATGTATATGTAATTTTTCTGGTAACCTGTACTAGAGACCAATTTATGCTAATGGCATTACAGAATCTTTCAGTTTCTGTCATCCTTTCCTCTTTCCAAGACTGTCTCATAGAAAATTCTGCAAATAGCTGGTTCAAGAAATAAAGCTATATATTTATCACAGTGTTCATAAAAACTTACTGTTCATAACCTTTTAAAATATAGTATTGAATGAGCAAAATGTCCTTGACATTAACCTACACATATTAACATAAATAAATCACAAACACGGATATAAACAGTACAAACATTTTAGTGAAAGCCAAACATTTTTACATTTTTATGGGATAGACCATGGCAAAAATGATTCTTAGACTTTACACCAAAAGTATAATCTATTAAAGAAAAAATGACATATTAAAACTTGTCAAAATGAAATTTTTTTTTCTGCAAAATATTTGTAAACCACATAGACGACAAAGGACTAGTATCTGGAACATACAGAGTATTCTCAAAACTCATCTGTAGAATAAAGAAAGAAAGAAAAATAGCCAAGCAATCAATTAGAAAATGGACAAAAGTGTATTGTAATCCCAAATATTGAGTGCAGTAATCCAAGTATTGTAATCCCTTTTCCAGTCTTCCCCACAATCCAAGAAGTTATATTTAAAATCCTATTGAGAATCCTGGCAAATTAATTCCAATCTACCACCTCCAATGCAACCCATGGAGAGAATAAAGACACCAAACCATATTCAAAGTTAAGGGCAGTCAAGGGGTCCTGAGTCCAGTCCTCATGAAGATATGTGGACAAAGACCCTGATCCTAGGCCTCTCCCAGAATTTATGTTGTGAAGAAGTGGGTGGCTGGAGGATGAGTGACATTGAGGATGGTGGGAACTATGTGAGTAACTTGAACTGGCTCTCCTGGTACTGAGAAAAGCATCTTTGCAAAATGCAGAGTTAATGATATGTAGAAAGTTCAATTTGCATAATTCAATTAAGGTAGCCACTGTATCGCTTTTGGAGGCTGTTGATTTAGTTTCTGATATGTAAACTTTTGTGGCCTGGGGACTCATAGCCTCTTTATCACCAGGTTCATACCCAGTTGACATTCCTGGAGCTCACTGGCTCTACCATCCTGCTGTGCTCATATGTTTTACAGAGATCACTAAAGGAGGAAACAGGAGACTGTCTGATGGCTTTAGAGATTACATACCAGTACCTCGGCTAGCCTTATTTGCAATACTTACAGCCGATTGAAGAGAGAAGGAAATAACATACTCAACTCTGTACATATCAGTATAAGGAAATAAGTCTCAATATAATTAAAGTCACAGCAATTGTTCTGCATTCAAGGGAGTCACTCAAATTGTCTCCCACAAAGAGGATACACAGGTGACTTCAAATTGTCACATGAAGAGATGTTCAATGTCATTAACCACTAGGGATTTTCTGACTAAAGCATTGAGATAAGAATACACATGCATAAGAGTGACTAAAATTTTCAAAATGTATACCAACAATAGCGAATTCTGAAAAAAGATAGGAAAAAACTCAGCCACTGATATGTTAACAATGAGAATACAAATGATGTATCTCTTCTGAAAAATACAATGGACCGTTTCTTGCAAAAATAAACATGTAATTATCTATGACCAGGTAATTTTTCTCTAGGGCACTCATTCTGCTGAAAAACAGAAATCTATGTATCACACAAATCATATGCAAATGTTTCAAAAAATAAACTTGAAATAGTCAAAAGTGAGAAGCAACTCAGAACCCTTAATGGGAAAATTGTTAAACAAAAGATAATAGGTACATCTTATGAGTTATATTTAGCCAAAAAATGAAGCATCATATTGATTTATGTAAAAATTGGGAAGAAGCACAAGACAACGATGCTGAGTGAAAACATCATCTAACAAAATCATGTACTGTGCATCAGCCACTTTTTTGTAGCTAGAACACAATACCAAATAGCCACAATTTAAAGGAGGAGAGGTTTAATTTGGCTTATGTTACAGGGAGTTCATGTCTGACAGACTCCAACACATAAACCTCATGGCAGAAAGATGTAGCAAAGAGAAGGTACTCAGTTCAGGGCAGCAGGGAAGCCATGCAAGAGAACAGCACCAGAAAAGAAGGAACCGGGTGATTTATATAATACCTGAGTTCACATCCCCGATGATCCATGAAGATGCATCCTGAAATGTAATTTACTAACCCCCAGAGAACTTCCAAGCTAATCAAGTGGACACAATGAAGCTTAATCACCACAAACAGTAAGTGCCTATTTATATAACATTTTTCAAACAATGAATTATAGAAAATTGATAATAGGCTAGGTTTTCCCAGGGTTTTGAAATGGAAAAAAGAATGTTGTGATTTTAGAAAGAACAACAAGTTGGAGCTTTGTTGATACAGAAACTCATCTGTATCCTGGTTTTGGTGGGTACAGAAATGTATATACAGCTAAATTCATATGCAAGTTTGAATGAATAATTACAGTTATAAGTGGAATCATCTGAATCTGATTAGTAGATTATAATCTATGTCAATATCCTGGTTCCAAAATGTACACTAGTTTAGAAGATTTTATCATAGGTAAACCTGAGCAAGTATACATAGAGTCATTCTACATCATTTATCACGACTGTAAGTCTATAATTATCTCCAGATTAACAACACATGTATGTTCTCTATATAATGTTGGCATGTGGGTGTTCATGTTGTCAATACAGTAAAAAGGTGTAGGAGAAAAACAACATCAGAACTTTCCTAGAGATGCAATAAAATCAGTAGCATAATGAATTTTGAACTCTGGATCTGTGAAATGTAGCAAATGTAGAAAAGTACCAAATTAAACTAAAGATAGTAATTTATGTGACACTGCTAAAAGTAAAGATTAGTCATTGTTGTGGTCAGGGTTTATAAAGGAAACAATTTCACATAGGACACATAATTTACAGGATTATTTTCTTGGTTACTTTTCTCTCATTGCTGAGAAAAAATACCTGATACTCGAAATTAGTGAATGATAGGTTTATTTGGCTTACAGTTTGTTGGAGGTTTCAGTCCTACTCTGCTGGCTCCAAGTCAGGGTGGCCTGGTTGATGGGCAGCCTTTCATGGTGGCAACAAACAGCAAGACCAAAAGGGCAAAAGAAATAAACACGCTTCTTCTCTCCTTTATATTGTATGCTGGCTCTGCCCCTGGGCGAGTGCAGCACTCACAACAAACTAATCACAAATGCTAGACTCAGCTGCCTCCATGACTACATGAGGCGTGGAGGGCCACCCAGATACAAACCATAACAATTATTTTATAATAATCATTAAAAGTCAAATGTAAAAGAGTATAGGAGAACTGTCCACACACTAGAGCCCCAGTGAATCCGACTGACAGTGTGGATCCCACAGCAGTTTCCTTCAGGAGTCCAGTTGAAGACTTAGAGCCCATGACAATGCCCTTCATGAGCTCATCTGGGGCCCAGAGCCTACTACAGTGTCTCATGTAAGTCTGTATTGAGGATCTGTGCTGGGAAGATGCAAAGGTCAGTGGTGGAAGCTACACTCTGTGCTAGTGGGAGGAAGGATCTGTGCCAGCAGGCTGAGGGATCTGCACTGGAGCCAGGGAGTGATGCTCAAAGTAAGGACCAGAGCTTACCCAAAGAGAACTGTAGCCATCCTCAGTGGCAGTGAGGCCCCTGAGCTCCTCCGAGCATGAGAACAGTCAAATTCATATCAAGAAAGCCAGTACAGCAAGCTTCTCCAGGAGAATCATCAGCACACCATCTTCCCCTCCAGTTCTCCTTTTATGCTGTTGGCAACAATCTTCAGGTGGGCCTTCCACACCCAGCCCCACACTGATTCAGTTCAGCTGGGTGTTACAAATTGACCATTACTTAATTCACCACAATTGTTTTATGGAAGAGACTATCTTGATTTATTATATTCTGTTTTTCATGCATCCAACTCATATAAAGCCTTCATCAAAGACCATAAAAACCTGAGTCGAAGAATCTCACCATCAAGTGACTAGGCTAAAAATGTATCAGTGGAGATCATAAGAGCAGAACTCTGTATAAACTGGTGCAAAGTGCAAAGGAAACAAAACCCTTAATTGATCAGAAACAATTAACATTTCTTCTAGTGTAAAAATCAGTCATAAGCCAGGCATGATGACAAGTGCAGGTAGTCTTGTTACTTAAGAAGCTAATGCAGGGGCATCACTTAAGCCCAGGTTTTCAAAGTCAGATTCATTATGTGACACATGGTTAGAAATTGTCATTTATGAACCAGAAAGTCCTTACCAAACACCAAATCTGCCAGACTATTGACCTTGAACTTCTCAGCTTTGAGAACTGTAAAATATAAATTTCTCTTGTTCCTAAGACCCTTAGTGGTGCCATGTTGTTATAGTTGCCCAAGGAGATGGACACATGCCAAGGAAACAGATGAGTACTGTATGTACTGACTTTGTAATACTGAGTGAAATGCCAATATAGATGTTAAATTTCTTCTGTACTTGAACACACTGGCAATCTAATTGCTTGACTTATCACAAGTCTGTTATCAATTAACTTAATCAGGTGACTGTGTGGCTTAATGACAGAGGTACCAGCATATATCAAATGTATGTAAGCAAAATTTTTTCCCCACACAAATGGGTGTCCAAGTGTATTGGCTGACATTTGTGGAAGGGCCAGGGATAACTGAAGTGCTGTATTAAAATAGCAAAAGATGGTTGCAGACAGTTAAGAAAATAAATCAAGTAAACAACTTTTGTAATTATATGCGGAAAATTTTGGATTAGAGATTTTGTTTCATTAAAAAAGTAAGGGTAGGGGAATGGCAAAAAGAATCAAGTTATATATCATGTACAGGTACAGATTCCCTATAATGAATGTGATAATTTTGTATACCAAAAATGTACCAATAATCTTAATTAGTGAAATATTTTTTTAAAAATTTAAAAACACAGATTATCCCTAAAATTTTTCAGAGTGGGTAAAATAAAGCAGTCACAACAGTTTTGTGAAATGTTGAGAATTTATTGTGAGATGAGACTTCAAAGCTATTACTGATTAATATTGATGTTTCAAAAAAAACCACAAGCTAATATGATCAAGAAAACATGGAAGTGGAGAGAGAATGATAAGAGAATCTCTGGTTATTTCCTCTTCCTCTTCCTCTTGCGTGACCTATATTACCACACAGTCATTTTTCAATAATTGGTTTTTGGAACACAAAGTAAAGCCCTATGACAGAAAGTTGAAGTCATGACATTTATGAACTGTTTAACAGAAAACAGTGAATTAGTGCTATTGTCTGGAAGTCTGGGACCA
>RJWM01052519.1:0-10090 GCA_004363535.1 Dasyprocta punctata | reverse complement strand
GAGGTTGACTTCGGCTAGTTAGTGAGTTCAAGTCCAGCCTGAAATAAA
Organism: Dasyprocta punctata; assembly: GCA_004363535.1. Taxonomy (NCBI): domain Eukaryota; kingdom Metazoa; phylum Chordata; class Mammalia; order Rodentia; family Dasyproctidae; genus Dasyprocta; species Dasyprocta punctata. The sequence goes on along the minus strand of RJWM01052519.1, from coordinate 10,042 downwards.
ATCAAGACCCTGTTTCCATTCCACTGCCTACACCCCAACAAAACTATATTGAACAGGAGGTGTGATAACAGATATCCTTGTCTGTGATTTTAGAGGGAAGATTTAGCTTATCTCCACTAGTATGATGTTGGTTTTTATTATATTGAGGAAAAAGCTTTCTACTCTTCTTCTTCTTTTTTTTTTTTTTTTTGAGGCTTTTAAATCATGCATGCATTGGATTTATTGAATTCTTTTTCCTTATCTATTGAGATGGTCACATGGCCATTGTTTCTGTTTATGTGCTATATTACATTTTTGAGTAATGTATGATCAACCGTACCTGTATCTGTGGAGTAAATCCTAGCTGGTAAGATTTGTGATAGTTTTATGGTTACTGCATTATATTTGCTATTAACTTATTGAGGACTTTGGCAGCTGTGTTCATTAAAGTGATTTTTATAACTGAGGGATTTTTTTCTGGGTTGGGAATCACAGTAGTGCTTGCACCTAGGAATGACTGAGAGTACTGCTGCCCTTTCAATTTCACTAGTATTTGAGGGGTAGTGGCACTAGATCTTCTCTAAAGCTTTTGTGGAATCTAGCATTTAACATCAGGAGCTGGGATTTCCTTATTTTTTAAATTTCTTCTTCAAATTTACTGAACATTAGTCTGGAATTTTGTATCTTCTTGGTTCAACTTTGTGCATATACCTAGGAATTTATCCATTTCTTCTCAAATTTCTATTTCATTACAATAGAGGTCCTCAAATTAGCTATGGTTCATCATCTGACTTTCAGCAACATGTATGTCAGATTTTTCATTTCTAGCTGCATGCGTTTGCAACTTTGGTTTCCTTATTTTGTAAAGGTTGATCAAGGGTTTGTTCATTTTATTTAATCTTTCAAAGGATCTATTGAATTCATAGATTCCTGTATTGTTTTTTAGTGTCAGTTTCTTAATTTCTGTTCTGGTACTTATACTTTCTTTCATTGTACTAGCTTTGAGTTTAAATTGTTCCTGTTTTTCCAGGACCTTGAAGTACATCAGTAAGTTATGTATTTGAATGCACTCTTTATCTGATGTCCAGTTTCACTGGTGTAAACTTCATGCTTAAAATTACTTTAATTGGGACTCATGGGTGCAGATCAGTCCTACCAGCATTATCATTTCACTTTAGAAACCATCTAACGTCTTGCATAACTTTACCTGTGATTTCAGCGATTGTTCCGTGGGGTACCATTTACTTTGTATGTGTTTGCATAGTTTCTGTGGTATGTTTTGACACTGATTTCTGGTTTCATTGCACTATGGTCAGACAGTGAGTATGAGATTAGGTTGATACTTTTGCATTTATTCAAGCATGTTTTATCAGGTGCCAGGCAGTCTAAATTTTTAAAAAATAAGTATATTTCAGTAAAAATACAGGTTGACAGTAGTCTCATCATTTCCAACACTTACCTAATTTTGGAGGTAGTTCTCTCAAAGTGTGCTTTTGAGAAGAATGTATGTTTGTTTTTGCTTGACATAACATTTCATGAATATTTGTTAAATCCATGTGCTTCAATGTTTATTTCAACTCTGACTTTCCTAGTTTATTATTTACTTTTGTCTAATTGATGTGAAGTAACTTCTGTCAGTCATGCATAGAATTTCAGTATTACAATGGTATTTGTTGTCTCACTTTTCATGTCTATTTGTATTTTTTTAATTTGCATGCACCAATATTTAGTATACCGTTTTTATAATTGTTAACTCTTCATGTTGATTGATTCCCTTAATGAATATCTACTGCTGGTGATCTTTTTATCTTCTGAGAAGTTTTGGCTTGACATTCACTTTTAATAAAGTTAAAAGCAACTCCTGATCTTTTCATGGTTTCTGTTGCATGGAATAATTTTTCATCATTTGAGTTTTAATCTGTGAGTAAGTTTTTGAAATGAATGTGTCACTTTTGTAGCACAAACTGTAAGGTTATTTTTTTTAACCAATCCCTCTATCTGTGCCCTCTGAATAGAAAAATGAGATCTGTCACACTGAGAATTTCTGAGAGATGTTGCCTTTTTCCTGTGGTTACATGTTTTGCTTCTCATACTGCTTTCCTCACCTATTTTCCCTTTTGCATAACTGCTCATCTCACTAGGTTTGTTTATTGTTTTGGATTTATTAGCAGTATCATCTTCATTGTCTCTTTCTGGGATTCCTTGAGAACTTTCGTAGTGCTGGTATGATGGTCATAAGTGTCTTAACATTTTCGTGTGATGAAAATACCTTATCTCTTCATCAATTTTCTTTTTTTTAATTTTATTTGAGTGAAGAAAAACAAAACAAACAAAAACTACAACAACAACAACAACAACAAAAAAACGACATATATAGTAAAAACAACAAGCAAAAGAGACAAGCAAACAACTAGAGTAAATACATAACATTGCAGGTTTACAAAACCGGAAGATAGAAGCTTGACAATGGTTGCAATTTGCGCATCATTATCTTTAAAATGGTTTCTTACATTAACAGATATAGACATGCAAGATTGATTTAATCATATGAGTATTAATTGTTCCTTCTCAATAACGAGTACATTGAGCAGTGTTTTAAACGTGCATTTTTGCTTCTTCAATTTTCAAGGAGGAATTAGAAGCTTTTGTCATTTGGGTTTGAAAGTTGTTCTATTTTAAGGCATCTGACCTCTGTGGTGATATGCCAGGTGATTGAATTTGTGTCAGAGAGTAGGTGTTACAGAAGACAGTATATCTACAGGTTCATTTCTGTTTGTTGCTATATTTCTCTTTAAAAGTCTCTGGGGTTCTCTGTTTCTATTTTGTTTCTGTGGAGTGCCACTAAGATGGCCAAAGTCATGTTTTAAATTATCCTGCTGGGCTCTTTGTTTTTGCTCTCCAACATAAATCTGGCTAAAAGCCCCCAACAATAGCCATGCCACCATTTTAACATTCCGCTGCCTTGAGATTTCCTCTGTCAGATTAATTAATCCAGTGTCCTTAATCTGAGTCTTACGCAAAGTCTCTGGACACGAGCAAAATGCAGACAAACTTTCTGCCAAGCCGTAGCGCACATCATGTGGAGTCCAGCAACCAATGCAATCCTTTTTCCCAGCAAAAACCTCCCGAGCCTGGCCTTTATGGGCAGGCTTTCTATCAACCTTCTGGTCTCCTGGGTTCTGACCAGAATCTCCCCTACAGAGCAGCCTAAGCTGTTCCAGCTCTATGCATTCAGGCAACATCTCCAAACCTTTCCAAACTCTTCCCACAAGCCATTTCCAAAGGCTCTTGAACCACATGGTCAGGAATAGTCACAGCAATGACCCCACTCCTGGCACCAAATTCTGTCTTGGTTACTTTTCCCTTGTTGCTGAGACAAACATCTGACACCCAAAATTAGGGAAGGAAAGGTTTATTTAGCTTACAGTTTTTGGAGGTTTCAGTACACAATCAGCTGGCTCCAAGGCAGGGTGGCATGGCATGGGGACAACACTTCAAGGCAGCAGCTGAACAAAAAGCAGCCAGAGTAAAAAGGGGGGAAGAGCAAGCATCTTCTCCTCCTTTATATAGTACACAGGACCCCCCCCTCCCAGGGTGGGTGTAGCATCCACAAATCTCCTTGCCTTCCTTTGTACAGGATGAGGATGTTTACAAAGTAAGACCCCTGGCCCCCTGCTGAGTCTCCCAGTTAAACTTCTGACCTTCTCAAATTGTAACAATGACCAGGTAACTGTGCTCTACACCCCAGGATGTAAAGCTGCTGCCTTACTTAATTAAGCTTCTAGACTTCTCAAGTTGACACAATGTATAAACCATAGCAGCCTGGAACATGGAATGTGTGCTGAGAAAAGGTACAGATAGCCAGCAGAGCCAGGTCAAAAGAGAGATCCCGTGGTCTCGTTGTCTCCAAGCATTTTAGTTACTTTTCTGTCACTACTGGGACAAAATATGTGAAGCCCAAATTCAAGAGGGAAAGGTTTATTTAGCTCACTATTTGTGGAGGTTTTAAGTCCATAGTCAGCTAATTCCAAGGCAGAGTGGCCTGACTGAGGGGGCAAGAGTTCATGGCAGCAGAAAACAGCAAAAGGAAGAAGAGTCAAAAAATAAAATGGGGGAGATAGAGCTTCTTTTCCTCACTTATATATAGCATCTAGGCTAGTTTCCCTCAGGTGGGTGTAGCATTCACACCATGTCCACATCCTCCTGTTTCACAGGCTCGGGATGTTTACAATCTGAGAACCCTGGTCCCCTGCTAAGTTCCTTAGTGAGACATCTAAACTTCTCAAATTGACTCAACGAACAACATCCTACATTGGTAAGGCCATGTCCTCTATACCCTAGGATTTAGAACTACCCAGTTACTTAGGCTCCTAGACTTCTCAGGTTGACACAATGTATTGATCATTACACCAAGGAATAAGGAGTACAGGTTGAGTATCCTGTTTCCACAATGAGGATACAAGGAGATGAACAATGTTTCAAGGTTTGATTATTTTTATGTTTTAATTTATTTTACATTCCAAGTATGATTAGAAGTTTATGTTGCTGAACGACACATTGCAATCAGTTCTCAAAATCTGAATTCCTTCCAAAACACTTTTTTGATGATCCTTGCTACTTTCTGAGTACTTTCTGCAAGAAATTTTGTATGCGAGGCTTCACTTGCAGAGTCATAGCTGCCTTGATGTCCTGAATTGATGAAACACATTAACTTTTATGGTCATTTTGATTTGGGGGAAGAGTCAGATTTGCACGGAGCCAGATACAATGAAGAGGGTAGGTGAAAATATCTTTCTATGGTTCTAAGATACATTTCTGTTGGGTTTTGGCAGTGGTAATCACTATATTTTCTGCCAGAGAATTCCCACAACTGCTTCAGCAATTGGCAAGAACAATGACGTGAGTGTCCTTAAGGAGGGATTGGAGAGCTATTTTGACAAGGCTAAGAGCTGTGTGTCTTTTATTGTAATAAAATAATTTAAACGTTTATCATATATTTTGCTGACCTGTGGTACTGATTGGGTATGCTAGGAATGGGACCCAAGTCCCAGCACAACATCTCCATGATGCATGGAAACCGGTGTAGGATCTGCCTGTGTCATTCCTTAATTGGCTCAACAGATATGACTGACTAGGAACTCAGGATAAAATGTTAAGTTTCAGACATATTGCTCCTAAAATCTCATGTGTTCAGAGGCGTAACTTTCGGAAGGTGACTGGACGCTAGGAGCACTATACTCACAAGAGGATTCATCCACAATGAGTTTTGTAGTTGAATGTGCTGTTAGCAAGTGAGGCCTTATTGGAGATGGGTAAGTGCATGTGTGATGTGATAGACAGTAATTCCCTTTCATGTTATCCCCTCTGTGTCTGCTTCCTTTGTGCTATTGGCTGAGATGTCCTCCGCTCACATGCTTTGATATGGCTGTGTCTACTGTCAGCCCACTGAGAATAAGCCTCCAGTCTCAAATCGTCTCTTGCCAGGATGAATGCACTCAGATGTGTGGCAAGAGTTCTGGTCATGGCTTTTTTCTTTAATTCTGCAGAAGGTTCCTAGCATGAGGGTGCAGATGTGCAGGATAAAGCAGAGTTTTCCTTTTGTCTTTAATGCAGTACAAGCACTTTACCTTTAATTTCATTGGTTGAATTCAAAGAGTTAGTCTAGCAAGGCTTACCAAATCAAGTAACAGGTGTGGGTGTGAGTTTTCCACTAATTTACAGAAGAGGTGTGTGGTTTTTAACACAAATTCTTGGTCCTTAGAAGGAGGGAAGGTGTGGTTAGAAAGAAGGGATGAATACTTTGAAATGGAAAATTCTTGGTTCTTTTTCTTGCAAAACACATTCTAGGAATACTTTTGCAGTCACAATTTTATAAAGCTCAGGGTATTAACAGAGAGTGGGGAGTGGAGAGGTAGTTGATAGATCATTTAAAGCAAAATGGAGTTGCTTTGACCTTGTGCTTTGTCAAAAAAGGCAAAGCCTATTTATCATACCATTAGACCTCATGTATCATAGGTCAGGTTTTTTCCTGAGGGCTGGATCTACAGTGTGTGATTCTGGGGTCAAAGATATGATACTCGGACTGATTCATGGTGTGATGCTAGGAGGTATAAAGGCTGCCCCACACTGAGGGTGAATATTGTTCACCCTAAGAGTGGGTAGCCTGGATATGATACAAGGGACAGAAAGAGGGTCACTGTTTCTCCCTCTATCTGTATCGCTTCTCTACTACTTTGCTGCTTTGCTGTGTACCATGAATTGTTTCTCCTCTTGAATGCCTCTCTGCCACCCCACCGTGCTTTGGAGCAGTCAATTATGAACTTAGAACTCTACAAACTGTGAGTTAAATAAACCTTTCGTCCTGTAACTTTGACTGTCAGGAAGTTTATCTTAACAGTGAGACAAACATACCAAAGCACTCTTACACTGTGCTTTTCCGATCGTCAAGCCACGTGGCCATTGACTGTGAGCCAATATATACTCCTCTTCTTTAAATTCTGGGTGTTGGGGTCTTGTGCTAAGTGAAAACAAATTTCCTAAGGCACAAAGGTCAAACATGAACAAATTTCCTAAGGCACAAAGGTCAAACATGAAGATTGTAACTTATGTACAAGTTAGTCAGTGATCAAATAATTGAATTAGCTGAAATATATATATATATATATATATATATATATATATATATATATATATATATATTGTTTTGTTTTGTTTTGTTTTGTTTTTTTGCAGCACCAGGGTTCAAACTCACAGCCTCACACCTGCCAGAGAGGTGCTTAAGCCACTGAGCCAAACTACCGGCCCTGGTTTCTTTTGAGGCAGGGTTGCACTATGTTGCTCAGGCCAGCCTTGCACTCGCGTTGTAGCCCAAGCCGGCCTTGAACTCACAACGTTCCACCTACCTCAGCCTCCCAATTTTTTAATATATTTTATATTGTATAATAATTTCTTATTATCCTAAATGACTTTACTATTCAGAAGTGTGCACATGATGCCAGAGGTCTTTAAGCAATTTATTCCAACTATTGTGAGAGGCAAGGAACCATTAGATCTTAGGACTTTTCTCCCTTTAGATTTTTATTTCATGTTTTTCTTGGTATGTATTTGCAGTAAACAGTGTTTGCATTTCATGTAGGGAATTGGTATTCGTGGGTAGGACAGTGATCTGAAGGACTTGCTGATCTTATCTTTTGAAAATTTCCTACCTTAGTGATTTAAATTTTAAACTTTGACTAGTAGGAGTGACCTTCTAGATTATCAGAATGATAAACATATTCTGTGGACAAACTTCTGGGTGTGGGAGGCCTTACATAGAAGTTTAAGTAAATCATAATATCTCTAACCGAACTTGGTTCTGAGCATGCAACATTCCCAGCATTCTCTGCAGCAACGTGCTCTGGCAAACAGTGGCTCACGGGTAAAATACCACAGCCAGCCCTTACTGTAGATAAACTTAGTGGCACATAGACACACTAGCAGAGCTGAGAAGCAGCAACGTCTCTAAAAACAAACATACTGTTCTTTGGTTCCTTTCAGAAACAAAGTCTTCTCTAGAAGAAATTTAGGGTGAGACAATGTCTGTCATCATTAATGTGGTTCTACCTGCTACATAAACACAAATGTTGACTTTCTAGGGGAGGTGTCTGACTTACTTCACTTAACATTATGGTCTCAAACTTCGACCATATGACTGTACAAGACACAACTTCGTTCTTTTTAAAGGATGAATATTAGATCATTATGTGCACCATATTTCCTGTATTCATTTGTCTGTTGAATGGCAGTTAGATGTTTCCAGAGTTTACATAGTATGAGTTGCAGTACTGTATACAAGGATATGCATGTACTAGTGTAGTATGGTATGTAACATGGAGCAAAGGGGTTTTCCAGGAGAGGGAGATCTGCATGAAATGAAAATTCTAGTTTTATTTTTTCCTTCTACCTCCAATCAGTACTTTTAATTTTATGTATTCTTAGTAATAGTCTACATGGGGCAACCAACAGTCTCAGAGTTGATATACCTTTTCTTCACAACCAAAAGCGATGAATAAATTTCCATGTACTTACTGGTCATTTGTCTTTCTTTTGAGAAGTGTCAGTTCAGTTCATTTCCCCCTTGGAGTATTTCTTTCCTCATTATCCCTTTAGTTGCATACGATAGCTATGAACGTAGCATTTACACTGGATTACGTATTATAGGTCATCTGGACATGTGTTTGAAATACGTGGTAATACGTGAGTAGTTATATGGAAATACTGTGCCATTTCATTTTAAGAAGCCGAGAAAGTATGGATTTCGACATCCTTGAGTAAACTAGAACAAATCCACTGAAGGTACTGAAAAAGGACTGTAGTCAGAATTTCTCTGTGTGGTGGCACTAATAGCATCTAAGTATCCCTAGAAAATTATCTGTCTGATATCAAAACATTTTTATTCATAACAAATATGAAAACACAAAGCAATTTTCCTTACCTGTCAAAATCTGTCTTTGAGGAGAATTGCATACACCATTCTACATCATCGATGGAAATACAAATTACTGTAGACATGATGGAAATTGAAATATAAATTACTGTAGACATGATGGAAATCAAAGTGGAGAGTCTTTAAAACATCAAAACATGTACCTACTATTTGGTCCAACAGTATTTTCTGGTGTATTCTTGTGTAAACTAGAGTCAACAAATTACAGGTTTAATTGTATACCCATATTTATTGCAAGATAATTCATGACAGACTAGATATGGAACAAGCCCCCAGATGCCCATTTCATATGAATGGGTAAAGAAAATGAAATATGGTAATGAAGATATGTATATACATGTATATATGAATACATAGAATATTACTATATATGAATGTATGGAGTATTAATCACGTGGAAGAATGAAATTGTATTATTTTTAGCAAAAAATGGATATGTATCATGACCAGAATGCTGACCCAAGTAAGTCATTCACAAAGGCAAATGTTATATGTTCTACCTAAAGTTTGCAATGGTAAAAAAGAGAAAAGGAAGTAGAATGGATAGTATTATTTGACAAAAGGAAGACTATATTGCATTGTGTTGTAGAAAGGCATAGAGTGGAGCTGTAGATATGATGGAAATGCATACAATTACCCCCAAATGTGACACTCGTTGGGAGGGCATTGTAATAGATATCCTAGGAGAAAATAATCAAATTATGTTTTATTCATAGTCTCACCTGAAAATGAAATGCATCTTTATAACCCAATGAAAGTGGAGTACAAAGAAAAAATAATGAAAATAATAAATGAGGAAATGAATTATTTAGTTCATTCTGTTTGTGGTCAATTTTTAATAAAACTAGGCTAAAAAGACACTGAATTTTTGAACCAAATAGGGTAAAGAGAAAATTTCATAGAAAAGGATTAATGACCAGATTCATGCTACATGTACTCAATGAATATTTACGTCTTATTGCTTTCCTAAAACGTGATCACTGCAAGGTTCTATACTGAGTGCTCTTTTAGTATAGATACCAGGGACTGATAAACATTGTCTTCAATGTTGTGCCAGTACTGGAGAAAGTGAAAGAAAATACAACATTCAGTATTTCTGCTTCAAAAAACTTAAAAAAGAAACTTGACTGTGAGAGCAATGTCTAAACAACATCACTGTTAAAGGCGGAAAAATAGTGAAACCTAACGTTTGCAAGATCAGGGTTGATGGGGATATTTAAGAACACAGAGTAAATGTGTGAATGTATCATCCAAAATTTCCTGAAAGAGTGAAAATCCAATCATATCATTGTTAAGTTACGGTTTGTTCACATTTAGGTTAGGGCCTGCAGTTTGTATCTCATCATTGTTTGTATTTCTTAAAATTTCCCATAAGATATGGTTGTCTCCATTAACAGCCAATGCTAGAAATTTGTATAGATAGATTTAAACAATGTGAAAGGGTTTTAATCACTAAATCATGTTAAATCTTATGCTGCTGAGGATATTTAAAATGATTTCTGCATCTAACTTTAAGCTCTTACTGATTCCCTGGGTCAGTGTTGGAATTCCTCCTGACACTTCCACAATCAGAAGGCC
>RJWM01052518.1:0-10078 GCA_004363535.1 Dasyprocta punctata | reverse complement strand
AGTGGGCTCCAAGGCAGCATGGGATGACGGAGCTACAGTTTATGGCGGCTGCAAGCTGCAAGCCGCAATCCGCGCTGGCGAGAGAGAGGGCGGAAGCCGGGAAGCAAGCAAGAGGAAGACCCGCCTTCCCTTATACTGTATCTCAGCTCCACCCCTGGGCGGGTGTAGCAGTCACGTCATTAATCCTGGTGCTAGACAATAAACTGATCACAAGCATCAGACTCAGCCCCATCAAAAGTATGAGGACTTGGGGGTACATAGCATATCCTATACAGCCACTTACCAGAAAGGCTGGCTAGTTGATTTCTTGGTGGCTTCTCCCAGTCCCAGCATGGCCAATTCTTGGGAGGCACTGGCTTTTCCCTCCCTGGGACCTGTGCAGCTTACGTGGCTTACCAGAAAGTGAGTTGTTTTTTCTAAACTAAAACCTCAATATTCAGGTTTAATTGCAGTGTTGGCACTTTGTGATAAGTAAGTGGATTTTGGGTTGAAGATTGGCACTTTGTCTCTAAAAGGTGTGCCCTCAATGAAATAGGGCTAGGCACAGTGGATGACACAGGTAGAAAAATCATTCCTTATTAGGATATGCAGGTTAAAAAAAAAAGGTTTTTTTTCTTTTCTTTTTCTTTCTTTTTGTACTGGAATTGAACTCAGGGTCTTCAAACTGAGCTATATCTGCCCTATTTTGAGACAAGTCTTGCTAATTTGCCAAAGCTGGGTTCAAACTTGCCATCCTCCTGCCTCAGCCTCCTGGAGAGTAGCAGGGATTACAGGCATGTACCAGTGTGCCCAGTTTTGTTCAATTTTTTATAATAAAATTTTATGATTTTCTTTTTTTATGATAGATTTGATTAGTACATTTTAGATATACATAACAATCACATTTATCACAGAGAATAAAATTTTATAATTTTCTGCATATAGTTTGTGTACACATTTTGTTAAATCTGTGCCTAGATTGTCTATGGCTTTGTTTCGTATTTTAAATGGGGGCTTTGTTGTCATGCATACAGAACTGCAATTGACATATATTGAACTTTTGTAATCCATCAACCTTACTATACTTTCTTATTTATCACCCTTTTTATGTAGTTTTATGTAATTATTATGAAATGATTTATGAAATGTTGATTTTGCTTTTTTTAATCCTTATGCTTTTCTTTTTTTTTTCCTGACTACCATTTAGGATCTTCAGAACAATGCTAAAGAGAAGCCAGTGACTTTGGGCATACTTATCCTTGATCTTGAAGAAAATGTCTTCAATATTTTATACTTAAGAATATTTGCTATAGCTTTTATAGATATCCTTCATCTGATTTGGGATTCCTAGTTTGTTAAGAATTTTTTTTTCATCATATATGGATGTTGGATTTTATCAATGCATTTTGTATATTAATTGAAATGATGATAGTTTTCCCTCCTTAGTTAATGTAGAAAATGACAATTACATAGTTGGTGCAAATGTTAATTTTTCATGTCATAAGTAAAGCTAAGGCTGGATGTGGTGGTGCATACCTGTAATTTTAGTACTTGGAAGGCTGAGACAGGAATATCACTGGGAGTTCAAGGTTAGCCTGAACTGCAGAGAGACCCTGTCTCAAAAAACAAAAAGAAAAGAAGGAAGTAAAGCCAAGATCCTACTTGCTATTTTTTTTTAGGATTTTTGTATCCATGTCAACAAATGATACTGGCCTTTAATTTTATGTTTTAAACCCAAACTGTATCTACTCTATTTTTCTTTGTTTTTAAATTTTTTCAAATTCATCTTTTTCTAAAATTAAGTTTCAAAATTTTTATCAGTACATGTTGAAAGGTTCTTGTCCTAGTATAAACTACTGTACAACTATGGTGACAGTCTAACATGGCAGAAGGGCAAAGCGGGTACACTTGCCCCCCAAGACTACTCCCTCCTTCTTCCCCTTTGACCCAAATTGTTACTTTTCCGTTTGTGCACAAAGAAAATTCCAATCAGTTCCTCGCACATCACCAGTGCCCGCCCCATGCACCACTTCTGATCAGAGGTCATATAACCTTCTGCCTCTCTGTAACCTGTCGGAGGAGAAAGTCAAACCCCTGTGGGTAATGGGCTCCTTTCTGCATCCTCAATAAATGGCCACTTTCTCTGTCCTTCTCCTCTACTGCACCAGAAAACTCTAACATTTTTTGGGCCGAAACCCGGGAATTTAGCAGAGTGCGTTAGCTCCTGGGGTTCAGTCCCTGGTCTGAGCTCCCTCTGCCTACAGGCCAGTCTTTCTCGCCTCTAGGACCTGCTTATTTGCTGCCGCCAACCTGCATCCCACACCGATCATTTCATCTGTCACAGGTAAGCTTCCGTTCTGTCCAGAGTTATCTGTTCTGATTTCTCTGTCAAGAACAGCTCTCACGCACCTTGGATAACAAAGGCAGAGCTGTTCCCAGCGGTAAAAATTCATAAGCTTACGACAGACAGTCCTTCCATTTCTGTCCCTGGACAGGGTGAGCGAGTCTCATGTTCCTTGGGCAGGGAGCCCGAGGCAGAGCCGTTACACTCTTGTCCTCTGGGACTCCACCCCACACTCTTGGTGACGGCTGATGAGAATGGGTGTTGGACCTTCCGTGTCACTTTCAAAACAGGTGATAACCTCTTTTGCTAAGTGTGACCAGGACAGCTCTCACATCCTTAGGCAGAGCTCAGAGCTCTCGCGTCCTGAGGCAGAGCTGTCTCTTGGCTCACCTCTAATTCGGTCACTATGGGGAATGCTATTTCCTGTCCCCCGAAAAACACACCTCTGGGGTGCCTGGTTCATATCCTTGGTGCTCTTAGCCTTAAAAAGGCTATAAAAACAAAGAAACAAAAAGACTGCTCTTTTACTGCCAGGTAGCTTGGCCGACCTACCAGCTTAACGGCAGCCCATGACCTAAGAGGGGGGACGTTTGACCCCTCTATCCTTCAAGACAGTGGTGGCAAGTCGGCAGAACTCCCTTACATTCATGCATTTCTCACTTTGAGGATATGTTCTTCTCTCATTCAGTCATGTACAGCGGCCCAAATACTTCCAGCTTGCTCTCCTCTACCAAAATCTCTCCCTTCCTCCCTGCTGGACCCCTTGGATGATGCGCTGCCTGTGTTTACTGCCCACCCCTCAGTATCCCCAAGCCCAAACCCCTCAGTCTTCTCAGTCGGGGGGTCCCCTGGCCTCATCTTCCCTCCTCACCTCACCCGTTCCGCGCCACAGTCTCTAACTCTTCCTTTACTTCCTCTCCCCAATCTCAATCTCAGGCTCTTCAATCCCTTCAGCCTGAGCCATCTGTCCCATCGGATGGCCCTACTTCTTCTATTCCCTCTATTCCTGCATCACCATTCTCCCCCTGGCTCACCATACCGGCTCTCATGTGTTTGAACTGTCTAGTAGTCCTCATGGTGCTCAGCCACCATCTTGCGGTCCCATGCCACGAGTTCCTCGGCAACTGTCTCGCTGCAGCCCATATGGAGAACAGGCACCATCTTGCAGTCCCTCATCATGTGGTCAGCAGTGGTCACGTTGTTGTGGGTCTCATGGTAACCAGTTACAATCTTGTGCTTCCCTGTTGCATGGTGACGAACGGCCATTTTATGGTCCCTCACCCTGTAACTGCCCACAGACACCTGCTGAGTGGTTGGCTGCTCGGTGGCCATCTGCGCCTCCCACTCCACAGCCTTCTCAGCCTCAATCCCTATTCCCTCTTCAGGAACAGGCTGGTCCTGAGGGACTAGTTTGCATTCATGTTCCTTTTTCCCTTGATGACCTCTCTCATATCAACCATAAATTAGGTACCTTTTCTGTTGACCCACAAAATAATATTAAAGAGTTTGAATTTATAACTAATTGTTATGATTTACATTTTAAGGATGTTTATGTGATTTTGAACACCACCCTCAGCTCACAAGAGCAGGCTCAGCTATGGCAAGCAGCTCGAGAGAAAGCTGATCATAGATATAAAGCAAACACTGCTGAAAATGACCCTGGGCCTGCTGCAGTGCCTGAACAGGACCCTAACTGGGATCACCAAAATGGAGCAAGTTCTTGTAAAAGTACATAAGATGATTAAATGTATAATTGTGGGCCTTAATAAAATAGCTCACAAACATATTAACTATAACAAGCTTTTAGAACAAGTCCAAGAGGCTAATGAAAACCCTAACACGTCTTAGGGACACCCTAGTTAAGCCAAGGCCGCTGCCAGCTGGAGCAGTACCCACGCTCTCCTCTTTCTTGGCTTGTAGGGGTTGAGTGCCTGGATCACTGGGCACTCTGAACCTGATTCTGAGGAACAGATTCTTTATGCCTTCTCCATTCTGGAGCCTGGTGCGGCCGCCGCCATTCTGGACCCTCCTGTGGCCTCTGTCGCCACTCTGGAACATGGTGCTCTGTGGCTTTTTCCTCCGAGCAAACTCTTTTACTTTTGAAGGTCTGAGGCTGCAAAGGGTGGAGGCCTGCTGCTTCCCGGAATGCCCCCAGGCCATCTTTTTATTCCTTTGTTCCTTCTCATCAATGGAGATCTCAGCTCTTGCTTTACAGTCCAAAGCTTTACTGGAGCTTCCTGTCTTGCCAAACTCACAACGTTTTAAATCATCCTGCTGGGCTCTGTGCTCTTAATTCACAGCATAAATCCGGCTAAAAGCCCCCAACAATAGCCAGGCCACTGCTTCAATATTAGACTGCCTTGAAATTTCTTCTGCCAGATTAATTAGTCCATCACCCTCAACCTTAGTCTTAGGCAAAGTCTCTGGACATGAGCAAAATGCAGACAAACTTTCTGCCAAGCTGTAACAGGCATCGTGTGGAGTTCAACAACCAATGCAGTCCTTCTTCCCAGCAGAAACCTCCTGAGCCTGTTCTTTACCGGCAGGCTTTTTATCAACTTCTGGTCTTCTGAGTTCTGACCAGAATCTCCCATACAGAACAGCCTGAGCTGTTCCAGGGCTACTCTTTCAGGCAACATCTCTGGGCCTTTCCAAACTCTTCCCACAAGCCATTTTCAAAGGCTCTTAAACCACAAGGTCAGGTACAGTCACAGCAACAACCCCACTCCTCTGGTACCAAATTCTGTCTTGGTTACTTTTCCCTCATTGCTGAGACAGAACACCTGACACCCAAAATTAGGGAAGGAAAGGTTTATTTATCTTACAGTTTTTGGAGGTTCCAGTCCATAATCAGCTGGTTCCAAGGCAGGGTGGCATGGCACTGGGGCAATACTTTAAGGCAGCAGCTGAGCAGAAGCAACCCGAGTGAAAGGGGCAAGAGCAGGTCTCTTTTTCTCCCTTATATTATACACAGGACATCACCCCCCCCCCCCCCGCTGCCACACACACACACAGGGTGCATTCACAAATCTCCTTGCCTTCTTTTGCACAGGATGAGGATATTTACAAAGTAAGAACCCTGGCTCCCTGCTGAGTCTCTCAGTTAAACTTCTGACTTTCTCAAATTGACACAATGAACAGGTAACTGCTTGTGCTCTACACTCCAGGATGTAGAGCTGCTGAGTTACTTAATTAAGCTTCTAGACTTCTCAAGTTGACACAGTGTATAAACCATAACATTATCCTATTGGACAGCATTATCTAAAAGCATAAGAATTTGTGGAACCCCAAAACTGTAAATACAACTGTGGTGCACACCTTTAATCCCAGCACTCAGGAGGCTGAGGCAGGAGGATCATTGTGAGTTTGAGACCAACCTGGGCTACAAAGTGAGTTCAAGGCCAGCCTGAACTGCATAGGGAGACCCTCTCTCAAAAAATTGGGCTGGGTATTTAACTCAGTGGCTCAAGTGCCTGCCTGGCAGGTGCAAGGTTGTGCGTTCAATCCCCAATACAAAAAACAAAAAACAAAAAAAAAAAACTGTAAATACTTAGTTGGTTAATCAAGCCTTTCAAGAGCAGCGAATAACAAGTGATAGATAATATTATAAAAACCACAGCATAATTGCAGAAGTTATTTAAAACAGAATTCCATCGAAACTACTTTCAAATTGCTTTATCAAACATTAATACACATATGATATTTACAAGAATTCCTTGAAAATCATCACTATTACTATTATGCTAGCAATATTTTTCCTAAAATATATTTTAGCAGATCTATGGAGAAAAATGTACTAAAATCATACATAATTATTACTGTGTTCAAACTCCCTGAGAGAATATTTTATATTCAAGGACAACGGGAAATGTGAAAATCATAAACCTATAATTTTAGGCCTATGTACTGTGCAGAAATACTTACAATGTGTAAGATATATTTAGTAAGTGATTTAATATATAGTATATATATTAATATTTAATAAGATATTTATACAGAACAAACTCATTCTTCATGGCTCTGTGACTGGAGAAAAAGGAAAATTTTATAAAAATCTGGATTCTCTCAGTATGGACAGTTCTCAAAATACTAAAATAGAAGTTCCACTCAACCCAGTTAGTCATCTTCTAGGTATCTTCTTGAAGGAGTAAAAGATAACAAATTACAGTGACACACGCATAATCATGTTTATAGCAGCACAACTCATAATAGTTAAATCTTGGAAGCAGCCTATTTGTGCATCAACAGAAGAATGAATAAAGAAAATGTAGTATTTATGCAAAATGGAGTATTACTCTGCTATAAAGAAGGACAAAATTGAGTCATTTGTATGAAAATGGATATACTTTGAGATCATAATGTTAAGTGAAATAAATCATAAACAAAAGCTTAAATATCGCATAGTTTTTCTTATTTATATAAGTATAAATAATTAAAAAGCAAAATAAAGGATAATAGTAAACAGATCTTTTGCAAAAGGAAAGGGCACCAAGAAATGGGGAAGAAGGGATGTAAAAAAATTAAGATGTGTTACATACACATAACACAACACCCCATGATGAATGTAATTATTATGTACTGTAGACATGTACTAATAAAGAGAAAAATTTGAAAAAAATTAGGATTCTCTGCCTAATAACTAGGTGTGGTCCAAACCAGTAAAAAGTTAAATTCTTCAAAATGAAGAATTGTTTCTACAAAAATGAAGAAGTAAATTTGCTATGTTCAATTCTATTGATTTAACCTTAGAAATTAAGGGCAAAAATAGTGACATAAGAAATCAGTGTCTTTCAACATTTTGACTATATTGCCCACTACCTCCCACTTTCCACTATTTCTGGTGAGCTACCATCTCATTGGGAGTCACTGGTTTTCGACATTTTGACTGCAAAGTGTCCAGGTGTGGATATGTTTGAGTTTATCTTTCTCATAGTTCATTGAGTTTCTTGTATCTGCTGACCAGTTTTTCATAAAATTTGCGAAGAATTTTGTTAGTATTTTGTCATATACTTTTCTGCAGCACCCTCCCTCCCTCTGGTACTCGCATTACATCTATGTCGATGCATTCACTGGTGTCTCAAATACCTTTTTTTTTTTTAAGAGAAAGAAGAATTTATTGAAAGAAAGAAAGCTTCTGTCTGAGAGGGACAGAAGGGGGCCCAGAAAGTGGGTTGCCCACCTGCCCTGCTTCTCAAAGGTGTTTACTGAGCAAATCAATCAATCAGTAAGATTACAAGTATGGTTGCTTAGATAATATTGATCCAATGGCAAATCATAGGATAGGTATGAGCTGGACAAAACTATAGTCAACTAATAAGTATACAACAAGTATAGTCCCTTGGGTAATACTGATTAAATGGGGATCAAATGGGGAAACAAGTCATGTAGCAAACACACATGGGCAGACAAGGACTTTTCTGGAAGGGGTGGCTAAGGAGATTTGGTGGACCATCCCAAGGTGATTGACACCTACTTAGAATGTGCCATATGTCTTGAAGATTATCTTTTGATTTTCATCCTTTTCTCTTTGTCTCCTTCAAATTATATAATATTGACTACGAGCTTCAAGTTCACTAACTCTTGCTTCTGCCATCTCAAATATATTGTTGAGCTCCCCTATTTTTCTCTTTCTTTCTTTCTTTCTTTCTTTTTTTCTTTCTTTCTAGATAGGGTTTCACTGTGTACTTTGGGCTGGCCTTGAACTTGCTTTGTAGCCCAGGCTGGCCTTGAACTCACAGCAATCTTCCTGCCTCAGCCTCCCAAGTACTAGGATTTCAGGTGTGTGCCACAGTGCCAGGCTCTATTTTTCATTTTGGTTATTTGAGTATAGCTCCTTTCAATTCTAGAATTTCCATTCCGTTCTTTTTATAGTTTGTTATCTTCCTTTTTTCTAGTACTGGGGGTTAAACCCAGGGTTTTTGCATTGAACTACATTCCCAGCACTTTTGTAAATTTTGAGACAGGATAGCACTAAATTGCTAAATTGCCCAGTCTGAGCTTGAATTTTCAATCTTCCTGCCTTGGCCTAACAGAATGCTGGGATTATAGGCACTGTGTGGTCACTCCTGGTTTATAGTCTGTAT
Source organism: Dasyprocta punctata (assembly GCA_004363535.1). Classification (NCBI taxonomy): domain Eukaryota; kingdom Metazoa; phylum Chordata; class Mammalia; order Rodentia; family Dasyproctidae; genus Dasyprocta; species Dasyprocta punctata. The sequence continues at coordinate 1,672 of RJWM01052518.1, read as the reverse complement.
CTTTTGTTTAAAAGGAGGATAGTATGAATTTTTTATTAACACTAGATTTTATTAGATATTATTGCCATACATACTATACTGTTCTTTAATTCTTCAGACATGGTTTCCTTTAGTTCTTTGATACTTTTTAAAAAGGTTGATTTGAAATCTGTTAAGTCCAATATCTGGGTACCTCCAAAACCAATTTCTCTTTTTTTTTCTCTCCCTGTCTTTCCTTTTTCCTTCTTTCTCCCTCTTTCTCTCCTCCTCCTCCATCCACTTTTTTTTTTTTTTTTTTTTTTTTTTGCAGCACCGGGGATCAAACTCGCAGCCTCACACCTGCCAGACAGGTGCTTAAGCCACTGAGTCAAATTCCCAGCCCTAGTTTTGGAGGCAGGGTCGCACTATGTAGCTCAGGCCGGCCTTGCGCTCGCGTTGTAGCCCAAGCCAGCCTCGAACTCACAACGCTCCACCTACCTCAGCCTCCCGAGTGCTGGGATTAAAGGCCATCCACTTCTTTTAAAAAATTTTTTGAACAAGGTCTTGGTAAGTTGTCCAGGCTGATTTTGAACTCATGATCCTTCTGTCTGTGTCCAGTGTAGCTGAGACTATAGGCTTAAGCTACCATGCCTGTTTCTTAAAACAGTTTCTATAATGTATCTTGGCACCCCTATCCCCATGTGTACATCACACATTATTTATTTTTATGTCTTGTTATTTTGTTTACAACTGGGCATTTCTGATAATATACTGTAGCAACCCTGGAATGGACTCCTCCCCCACCTTGGGGGGTTGATGATGCTGTTGTTTGCATGGTTGTGTAGTGACTTGTCTAAACTAACTCTGTGAAGTTTATTTCCCCTGTAGGGTTCAGTCTCTGATATTCTTGCTCAGATTAGGGGGTGGTGGTGTCTGATTTTATGTCCTTCCCACATCAACATAAGCCATTTATTAGTGAAAGTTTGTGTTTAAGTCCCCTCTGCTAGTTTGATTTGGCTCTGTCACTGATTGTATGGCTTGGAGGTGCTATCACAGCTCAAGAAGTGTAGGTTTTGCCCGTAACCCTCCTCTAGGTATCGGACCTTCCCTCTCCAGTCATTCCCAGGAGGGTGAGGTATAGGGTGTGCCGGACTGCCAAGGATTTGTGTGGTTTTATTTTAAATCCTGGCTTTCTAGGGGGTGTCCCACAGTTAGAGCAGCTTATTGTTCATGGTGTGGTCAGAGGTGGTGCTGAAGCTGTTGGGTCAGTGAGGCCTTCACCCTTTGATGATTGATTTCTTTTAAATCCTCTCTGTGGGTTGCTCAGACTGTTCCCGTGTGAGTGCAGCTGAGCACTTATGCACAGCCTTCATGACTCTGAGGTTCAACCGTGATTCCAGGAGGGCTCTTCCTGCCTATCCTTTTTCTGTAATTCTCTCTGTAAAATCACTGCTTTGCCATTTGCTGGCTGCTACAATATTACAGAACTACATGCACTCTCTGAATTACTCTGTGTCCAAATCGCCCTGATTTTCAATGATACCTTTGGGCACAGAATTTTTCCACTCTGTTTTAAGTAAAGTCATTCCCGAGGGTCGGGTCCGCGTCCCGCGCGGTGCCCAGCACAGCTCCCTGGGACCGGGAGGCCTTGGCCCCCACCCAGTAAAGGAGGAGACTCCACCTGCACGCCCCGGGAGGCCGCCCTTCCTTGCTG